>JANHQD010002014.1:0-36862 GCA_024721195.1 Marasmius sp. AFHP31
GACTGGCCTGTACCCCGCAACCTCCGGGACGTTCGAGGATTCCTAGGCTTTGCGAACTTCTACCGACGCTTCATCCGGGACTTTGCCAAAGTTGCACGACCCCTCAACGACCTGACCCGTAAGCATATCGGCTTCAACTGGGGAACTCAACAAGAGGATGCCTTTGATCAACTCCGCACCGCCTTCACCTCCGCACCCATCCTCACGCTTTGGCACCCAGATCGACCCACACGAATCGAAGTAGATGCCTCTGGATATGCCACTGGAGGGGTCCTGTCACAGAAACTGGAAGATGGACTCTGGCACCCCATTGCCTTCCGTTCAGCCTCCATGCAGCCCGCCGAGAGGAACTACGAGATCCACTGAAAGACTGGCAGTATTTCCTTGAAGGCCTCCCCTCTCCATTCGAAATTCTCACTGATCACTCCAACTTAGAGTTTTGGAGGACTGCTCAGAATCTTAGCCGACGACAAGCCCGATGGGCCCTATATCTGTCTCGCTTTCACTTCCTTCTAGGCCATCAACCTGGCAAAGCTAACACTCTTGCTGACCCTCTCTCCCGAATGGGTGCTCACCAAGTCCCAGACAGCGATGACAACCAACAGCAGATTCTTTTGGGGCCTGAGGTATTCCTAAAGATCACATCAACAGGCCTGGTAAGCCCCCTGGAGGAACAGATTAGACAGGCTTCAGAACGAGAGGCAGAAGTATTGGAAGGGCTACGAGATCTGAAATCACAGGGCCCGTCCCGTCTGGTCAACGGACTGCTGGAATGGGAGGAGGATAATGGGTTGGTATATCATCGAGGCCGAGTCTACGTTCCCCCAGGCGACGAGTTGCGCAAGGAAGTAGTACGCCAGTGTCATGACAGCCCTACAGCAGGACACCCTGGGCTTCACGGAACGTTGGACCTGGTTGACACGCACTTCTGGTGGCCCACCATGCGATCCTCTGTAGAGAAGTACGTGGAAGGGTGCGACACCTGTGCCCGGAAGAAGCTTCACCGTCACCCCCACTCAGTAATTCAACCCCTCGACGTGCCACAGGGACCCTGGGAGGAAGTAGGAGTTGACCTTATCACCCAGCTACCGACCTCTCATGGATACGACGCAATCCTTGTCTGCACCGACTTCTTCACCAAGCAAGTACATGCCATCCCCTGCACCAGTAACATCAATGCCGATGGAGTTGCCGACATCTACTACCGAGAAATCTTCCGCCTGCATGGCCTACCAATGCATTTCATCTCAGACTGGGGACCACAGTTCAATGCCAAACTCATGAGGGCTCTCCTGGCACGACTAGGAATCAAGGGCAGCTTCACCTCGGGATACCACCCTCAGGCCAACGGACAGACTGAAAGAGCCAATCAGGAGTGTAACGGGCCTCTTTTTCTACGTCAAGCCGGAAGAAATAATGAGAAAGGGGAACACAGAGAATTGATCAACACCCAAAACCAGCAGAGCCTCTGACTGGTTCACACGTATGATTCTGTCCTACACGCAACGCGGACACCTGAGATCGCCGATCGAAGGTGTGTTTTCCGGGTCGAACCTACCAGGTAGAAACGTGGAGTTTTGATATGGGGTTGTCCTTTGGGGTACGCGGACGGTCGCAATCAATATGAGGGCTTTACCAAAGACCTATAACGACGAAACGAAACAGTTAGTACGAGACTCGAGTATGAAACACACCAGACAGTTAGCTTGAAGCTTTGTAGAACGAGATTGACAATAGACGGAAACTACTGTACAGGATCCTATCTACCTGGTTTATATACTGTTAACGAATGTTGTCATGATCCGAACTGGGATCGTACTGTGTCATAAGGTACAGGAATATCATGTGTAGTCCAAGAGAAAAGTGTGAAATATGATGGTAACGATTGGAGGTCGAACGCGGACAATGTGAAATGAGAGGTACCACCTGGCCGGGATGAACGCGGAGGAAAAAAGGGTTATTCTGGCAGGAGAAAGCATCGCAGAAGAAAGGTATTGAGAGTACAAATGCGGGAGCAAAGGCTTGTGGATATGAAAAGGTGAACGCGGATAAATTGAACGTAGGCGGCAACGTGTTCGGAAGGAACGTGGGATGATGTGAAAAGGATACAGGTTGTCCGGAAGTCATGGGAGGTGGCCAATGTGCTTGAGGGGAAGTGGAGATGATGTAGTGAAATGGGAGTATCTCCTAGTCTGAGGGGAACGCGGATGAATGTCCTTATTGACGAATTGGGCCATTAGACGCCGAGCGCTGAGTGGCAGTGCTCTGGGCGTCAGAGACTTATATCGCGGATGGCCGGGATCAGCGTGTGTGCAAGGGTTCATCATGGTGGTCAGACCCTCTAGGGGTGATTGAGGTGTATTCCGGGATGAAAATGAACTGACCCTTACAAGGAGGTCGAAAAGTACCTGAGACTGTACACAAACTATCGGCAGGACGACTGGTCAGAGCAATTACCCCTCGCTGAGTTCGTTCTAAACTCCCGCACCCACTCCGCTCACCACCTCTCTCCATTCGAGCTCCTGTACGGCTACCTTCCCCTTTTCAACATCCCGTGTTAGAAGGCTACGAGATTCAAGTGAAACTTAAGGTGAGAGCGAAAGATTGGGGATCAAAAGGTATTGATCTAGTATTGCAGAGTGCAAACTATATACGGTAAGTAAGTATTAAGTTAAAGCGGAGTTAAAATAAAGTTGAAACTCAGTTTAGTTAGATTAAGTTTAACATCCCGGTAGGAAGAAGGTCAGGCATTCCCGAGGTTGAGAATCGCATTGACATCCTGAGGGAGGTCAGGCGGGATGCGGGCGCAGCGCTGCACATGACAAAACGGCATATGAAAGAGGGTTTCGAACGGGGGAAGAGGAAGGCTCATCAGTTTGGCGTGGGTGACTTTGTATGGCTAGATGGATCGGACTTTAGGCTGAAGCGGTCGAGCGAGAAACTGGGAGATCAAAGTCTAGGCCCGTTCGAGATCTTGGAGAAAATCGGGGACCTGGACTACCGACTGGACCTACCAGAAGAGCTGGAACGACACCACCCCATTTTCCACGTCAACAAACTCTACCCTTTTAAAGGTAACCTGGTGAACGGGCTACTGCCAGAACCGCCAGGACCTATAGAGCTAGAGGATGAAGACGAGCCAGAGTACGAGGTGGAGGACGTAGTGGACAGTCAGTACAGGCGGAGGCGGCTGGAATACCGGGTAAAGTGGAAGGGATATTCGGAGTCAGAGAACACCTGGGAACCCGCACAGAACCTGAAGAACGCCCCACGGATAGTTAAGCGATTCCACAAGAAATTCCCGGCTGCAGCAGGACCAACTTACCGAGAAGGGGCCTAGTCATCGAGGACAATGAATCCTAGAAGGGGGGTAATGTCATGGAGTGCCGCTTTTCCCCCTATCTTTTCCTTTCTTAGCGCCCATTCCCCTTTCAGCGCCTGTTTGTCACTCTGACGCCCATTTGTTACTTTGACGCCTACCAGATACCCGGTTCCCCTCTCTTCATCATTCCCATCATTTCCTTCCTCATCCTTGTTCTTTCACATCGTCTTCACAACCCATCCTATCCATTGTTTCCTTTGTTCTCTTTGTTCTTTTATATACAACAGTTACTTGTTCTGGACTCGTTCTTATTCCATACCTGGACTACTATTGTTCTTTCCTTGTTCCCTATTATCTTTCTTTATTCTGGCGCGACTCATATTCCAGTATATAAGCTAGGCAGTTTACACCTGGTCCCTCATCTTGACCTCTTGTCATTGGGACCAGGTGAGTAGCTAACTTCGTCTCTCTTTACCTTCAATATATCTAACTTGTCATTGGGACCAGTTATCTACCTGCTCTTGCCCTCTGCTCGCTGTCTCTGTCGTCTCTGTCGTCGCTTCTGCTAGCCGACTTCCACCGCCGTTGCTTCTGTAGTCCTAGCGTCTAGCGCTTTAGGACAAAAGGTAGGCTTCTGGCTCCTTTCCGACATCTTTTTTATGATTCTATACACCGATTTTTAGACAACTTTAGGCAGTTCGCAAAAGGTCCTGAAGCTCAAGTCCTCAGCACTACCCTCTTGCCAAGAAATTGTCGAAGCTATCCAACGTAGGCATGCAGCCAGGTTCCTGTCTGGATTGGATTTACCAGAAGATGCGACATTTGATCAGATCGACAAACTTATCTGCAAGCATCTACCGAAACCATTTGAACACCTCAATCAAACTTGGGAGCAGTCTTACCCCCCCTTTGTATTCGCATGCAATGATAAGTGTAAGCTTTTGTTGTGTCAACACTTTCTTGAGCCTACAGGGCAAGACATACGGGATATCAGTCGAAGTACAGCCGGCTGTGGCTTTGAAAATAATTGTCTGTACATCGGTGAGCTCAAGTCTTGTCTGTTCGATAAAAGAAACTAAGATGATCCCAGTCACGCGGAAGGCCATTCCTGAAGCAGTCGTCGCTTCATGGTCTCCCTCAACAATTGCAGATGTGGAAGATTCAGATGATCGCGAGTCACACTCAGACAGACTGTCCACCAAATCGGAGGGAGAAGGCTTCCAGGCCATATCCAAACCAAAAGGTATATATGTTTTCCTTTCTGTCCTGAAGTGCCGCTTTTTCCCCTATCTTTTCCTTTCTTAGCGCCCATTCCCCTTTCAGCGCCTGTTTGATACTTTGATGCCCACTAGATACCCAGTTCCCCTTTCCACATCATTCCCATCATTTCCTTCCTTGTTCTTTCACATCGTCTTCATAACTGATCCCATCTATTGTTCCCTTTGTTCTCCTTGTTCTCTCACATCACCTTCACAACTGATTCCATCTATTGTTTCCATTGTTCTCTTTGTCCTGTGATATACAACAGTTACTCGTTCCGGACTCGTTCTTATTCTATACCTGGACTACTATTGTTCTCCCCTTGTTCCCTATTATCTTTCTTTATTCTCGCACAACTCACCTTCTAGTATATAAGCTAGGTAGTTTGCACCTGGTCCCTCATCTTGACCTCTTGTCATTGGGACCAGGTGAGTAGTACTTTTGTTTTCTCCTTCATCTACAATATATCTAACTTGTTGTTGGGACCAGTTATCTACCTGCTCGTGCTCTCTGCTCGCTATCTCTGTCATCTCTGCCGTCGCCTCTGCTAGTTGACTTCCACCGCCGTTGCTTCTATAGTCTTAGCATCTAGCGCTTTAGGGCACTTTCCTGCTGTTTACCCGAGCTCAATTTCATTCGCCTAGTTGCCTCCAAGAAATACCGCCGTAGGGTTTTGGACTCTGACGCCGAAGCCTCTGAGGGATTGCTCTTCGATGGCAAGGACATGTCTGGTACGTATGTTTGAAGCTCTCAAGGTGCTATTATCAACATGGTTCTTCATTTAGATGAATCTACCATCCTACGTCCCAGGAAGAAAGCTGCCTTGACTTCGTTTACCTAACTCAAGACATTGATTCTGACGAATTCGAGATGTCCATGGCAGAGTTCCACAAGACTGTCCTAAAGCGCTAGACGCTAAGACTTTGGATACAGAAGCAACGGCGGCAGAAGTCGACTATCAGAGATGATGGCGGAGACAACAGAGACAGCAAGCAGAGATCAAGAGCAGGTAGATAACTGGTCCCAATGACAAGTTAGATATATTGAAGGTAAAGAGAAACGAAGTCAGCTACTCACCTGGTCCCAATGACAAGAGGTCAAGATGAGGGACCAGGTGTAAACTGTCTAGCTTATATACTGAGATATGAGTTGCACGAGAATAAAGGAAGATAATAAGGACAAGGGAGAAACAATAGTAGTCCAGGTATGGAATAATAACAAGTCCAGAACGAGTAACTGTTGTGTATAAAAGAACAAAGAGAACAAAGAAAACAATGGATGGGATGGGTTGTGAAGACGATGTGAAAGAACAAGGATGAGGAAGGAAATGATGGGAATGATGAAGAGAGGGGAACCGGGTATCTGGTGGGCGTCAAAGTAACAAGTGGGCGTCAAAGTGACAAACAGGCGCTGAAAGGGGAGTGGGCGCTAAGAAAGGGAAAGATAGGGGGAAAAGCGGCACTTCATGACACCCTGACTCTTCCTCGCTGACTCGTACGGACACTTGATGACTCACTCTGATCTGTAACTTAGTATAAAAGACCTACCTTGTACAGTATGTTTCCTTAGCTTAACCACTTGGTCGATCCATAGTGAATACCGCAGAACAGACTTGATTGAGTGACTTGAGGGGCAACTGCGGTCGCCTTCCTGACACTTGGTTAAGCTTTTTTACCCTCACCTCACTCTCGAACCAACCAGGAAACACCGAACCCCCGAACAACGACCATACTGGCGTCCCAGAACCTCCAGATCGAGTTCATATATGAGCCAGGACCCCTCAGACCCCGGGAATATTTCTACCCAACCCGATTCACCAGACCCAAAGAAACAACAAATCTTAGACTTGAATCCTTTGTCTCGAAGACCGTATCAGAAGACCCCCAGTACTTGCACAACAACTGGTTGCGCCTACACCATGCCATCTGGTGGAACAAAGCACCGACGTACGACACACATCACAGCGAATACATCCTTATCCAGATCGTCCACAGCCTTGAGGAAGACTGCACCGAAATCCACGTCTCAAAGAAAGTACCCATCACCCAGTTCCACGTAATAGACCAAAACCTCGTCTATGGCCGAGTAGTTGCAGAAGACGACTTCCCCCGAAGAACCAATCACCTTGAGAACTACAACACCCACGTCTACATTGCCTACTAAACATTGCCCACCATTGAGAACTTCCCACCCCCCCGACTCAAAAGACCCCTCTCCAGTAGGGACCCCAGCAGGAAGAGCATCAACACCGGTCACCTTACCCAAACGAATCAAACTCATCAACGGACACTATTACCTGTGGCAAGAAGGGCCCAAAGGAGAGTCCGGCGTAAAAGTATATTGGATATACAGTGGAAAAACACACGAACATCAGTGGGCATACCTCGCAAAGAACAACAGAAGCATACTCCTCGACAAAGGGACATTAGATGGATCCCTACCCCTCACTATTCCATACGACCCATGAAACATAGCCGAAGGGGATATCATTGATATAAAAAACCCCGTCCCGGAAGGAACACCTGCTGGTTCATCCAACATGTTGTCAACAAGGACAGAAACGGAAATAGAAACAAAGATGGAAACCCAAAAACAAAAGGGACGAGTTGCACCTGGGGAAAATGAACCATCACACCCCGGTACACCACCAGATGATCCGGACGGATCGGACAGTGAACAAGGCAGCGACGCTGGAAGGGGCAGCGATAGCTGGAGGTCTGCCAGCATTAAGGAACCTCCCAGCTTCAAAGAAAGGGGGAGGAAACTGGACGTATTCACTGGGAAGAGGGAAGAAGTTTAAGACTTCTTAATGGAATTTGGGAGATACCTCCGCCTCAACGAGGCCATCTATCCGAGTGCATCCAACAAAATCGACCTCTTCCTATTGTTCATCAAGCATGTCTGGATGCGTCACCGAAGCAAGGAGGTAGAAGACGGCTATGCAAACAAAGCCTTTGCGGACTGGAGATGGAAAACCTGGAGAGATCTTCATCACCAGCTCAGAGAGGATTTTGAACCTCACGACCGGGAAGGAACAGTGGAAAGGAAGCTAGACTCCATTCGACAGACAGGGGATTTGGCGGACATTGATGAGTTCAACAAAGCCTTCAACGAATTAGCCGGAGACTCAGAACACAACGATGCCGGTCTCAGGTTGTTCTACAAGCAGGGTATTAACCCAGCTTTGAAGGCTACCATCGATAAGTTTGAGATAGTACCCACGACCTTAGAAGGATGGCAAAAGGCAGCCGCACGGAAGTACAACGACTGGATATGCTCAAAGGCCGAAGAAAAAGCATGGGGACGTCGAAAGCTGACAACCACGACGACGACGACAATCAGAGCCGCCAATACCTCGAACACCCAACAAGCGAGAAACACGACATCCATGTCTGTGGGAAGACTCACTCCAGAAGAACACGCAACGTACATGAGGGAAGGACGATGCTTTGACTGCAAACAGAAGGGTCACATGCGCAATTCACCAGACTGCTCGAAGAAAAAGGCGTTGACTTCGGCTGCCTCTACTTCTGGGAACTGGCAACAGACCACCACCCAAAACATCCGGGCAACTGTCCTAAAGCGCTAGACGCTAGGACTGCAGAAGCAACGGCGGCGGAAGTCGGCTAGCAGAGGCGAACGACAGAGACGACAGAGACAGCAAGCAGAGGGCAAGAGCAGGTAGATAACTGGTCCCAATGACAAGTTAGATATATTGAAGGTAAAAAAAACGAAGTTAGCTACTCACCTGGTCCCAATGACAAGAGGTCAAGATGAGGGACCAGGTGTAAACTGCCTAGCTTATATACTGGAATATGAGTCGCGCAAGAATAATAAAAGATAATAGGGAACAAGGAGAGAACAATAGTAGTCCAGGTATGGAATAAGAACGAGTCCGGAACGAGTAACTGTTGTATGTAAAAGAACAAAGAGATCAAAGGAAACAATGGATAGGATGGGTTGTGAAGACGATGTGAAAGAACAAGGATGAGGAAAGAAATGATGGGAATGATGAAGAGAGGGGAACCGGGTATCTGGTAGGCGTCAAAGTAACAAATGGGCGTCAGAGTGACAAACAGGCGCTGAAAGGGGAATGGGCGCTAAGAAAGGAAAAGATAGGGGGAAAAGCGGCATATCATGACAGCAACCACAGCACTTGCCCCAACTGCTGGTCCCACTTCTGATTCCCCTGCCTCGACCACGCCAGCTACCACAGACAATGCCATCTCCATTGCTGCTAGAGCACTTGCCGCCCTTACTCCTGAACAACATGCCGCCCTAGCCTCCGTTTTCTCCAAGAAGGATTTTTGACTCACTCCCCTGCCGTGTTGCCAGGTGGAGTTGTAAATACACGTATCAGTAACTTGCCAGATCAATACACGCCTTTCATCACTACGAAACCGAGGGGAATAAGGATTTCGTCAATCACACGGAACAAACAAACTCCATCAATCATTGTTGGAGTAGAATTCATTGGAAAAGTTACAGGACGAAAAGTCAACGCGAAGGCCCTTCTTGACAGCGGAGCAGAAGGGATCTTCATTAACACTTGATTCGCAAGAGAAAACGATTTTACTCTTCCGAGACTACCAGAAGTAATTCCCATCAGAAACGTTGACAGCAGTGCGAATACTTTGGGTTGGATCAGACATTCTACCAGACAACGAACCCGGATACATTCAGAAGATCGGAGTTCATACCACACCGAACTGGCCGAATTCTATATTGCTGATATCGGGGACAGTGATGTGATCCTAGGGACTGACTGGCTAAAGAAACATAACCCTGAAATCGACTGGAACGAGGAACTCGTTGAAATGACAAGATGCCCCCCTGATTGCAACATAAAAGGGAATTGCCCCGAAAATCGAGTCTGAGGCAAGGACGAGACGAAAGGGGATACCCCAGCCAGTGGAAAAGATAGCGGGAAGCAGACGACAGGTCAAACATCGCCGGATGAAGAGACCACTCCCCAATAGGTTATTCGCAGAAGATGACGAAGAGCATCCAGATGTACCTGAAGAATGGACAGCCAGAACAATTGCTTCCCTGTTTGCAAAGACAGAAGATGACGAAGAATGGGAAAATGCCAGCGAAATACCTGCAACAATTCGAGCAACGTTTACTCAGTCGCAAAGGTTAGCTGAAGCCCAACACACCAAAGAACCAACAAAGACAAAGGAAGATCTTGTTCCAGTTCAATACCATGATTACCTGTCAGTATTCGATAAGAAAACTGCAGAACGACTACCAGAACGAGGAGAATGGGATCACGCCATCAACTTAAAACCAGAGTTCAAACCACAGCCGAGCAAGGGATACTAAATGTCACTGTCAGAAAGAGAACATCTTGACAAGTTCATCGACGAAGAATTAAGGAAAGGATACATCAGGGACTCCAAATCACCAAATTCTAGTCCATTCTTCTTTGTCAAAAAGAAGGATGGAAGTCTACAGCCAGTACAGGACTATCGATGACTTAATGAAGAGACAGTCAAGAATGCCTACCCACTTCCTATCATATCAGAACTGGTGGACAAGCTTAAGGGGGCCAAAATCTTCTCAAAGATTGACCTCTGACAAGGTTACAACAATGTCTGCATTAAGGAAGGAGACGAATGGAAGGCAGCATTTCGCACCGATCAAGGTCTCTTTGAACCCACAATAATGTACTTCGGCCTCACCAACTCCCCTGCGACTTTCCAAGCAATGATGAACTCAACATTCAAAGACCTAACACTGGATGCAAGATAGTATATTGGCAGCAGAGCTATTTAAGAGATATGCAAGGATTATCTTTTGAGAACTTTAGAAAGCTAAAAATATCTCTGCTAGAAAAATATGAAAGGAATATGTTTGACAACTCTTGAATGAAATAACCATGACATTAGTTTTTAGTTGCAAGATGCCAAATATAATCTTTGCATATTTTCTTACAAAAATATTTTCATTTCTTTAAAGTTTTTAAAAGGTAATCCTTGTATATTCCTTAAATAATTCTGCTGCCAATATGCTATTTTGCATCCAGTGTAATCGACACAGGAAAGGTGGTCATCTACATGGACGACATCCTTGTATTCACCGAAACTCTAAGCGAACACCGCGAGTTGGTAAAAAAGATTCTCCAACGGCTGCGCGACAAGGACCTCTATGCTAAACTGGAGAAATGCGCCTTTGAACAAGAATCAGTGGAATTCCTGGGACTCATCATTTCACACAACACGCTTGCCATGGACCTGGTAAAGGTGGCAGGAGTAGCAGAATGGCCCACCCCGAGAACGGTGAAGGAAACTCAGGCATTTCTAGGATTTGGAAATTTCTATCAACGATTCATCGAAGGATTCTCGAGAAGAGCCTGCCCCCCGTTCAAACTCACCAAGAAGGAACAACCTTGGGAATGGACAGCCGATCGTGAAAAGGGATTCAACGACCTGAAACGAGCATTCATCTCATTGCCAGTCCTGATTATGCCCGACACCGCTAAACCTTTCAGAGTAGAAGTTGACACATCAAACTACGCCACCGGTGGAATCCTATCCCAGAAGGGGAAAGACAAAAAATGGCACCCAGTTGCATATCTCTCGAAGTCCCTTTCAGAAGCTGAACGCAATTACGAGATCCACGACAAGGAACTTCTAGCAATCATCCATGCATTGGAAGCTTGGAGACATTACCTAGAAGGGGCACCAATACGAATTGAAATCTGGACTGACCACAAGAATCTAGAATATTTCTGCACAGCGAAGAACTTAAGCCGACGACAGGCCCGATGGGCCTTGTTCCTGACCCGTTTTGACTTTGAACTGATTCACAAACCTGGCATTTCCAACAAGAGCGACCCTCTGTCATGGAGAGCGGACCACAAGATTGGAACAGAGCACGACAACAAGGATCGAGTACTGCTAAACCCCACCTTCTTCCATGTCAGAGCCCTTCGAAAAGGGGTGGCATTTACAACAGGACACTCAGACATCATACAGAGGATCAAAGACTCCCCTCACCGGGACTTAGAGGTTCACAATGCACTTGACGTCCTTCTACACAATGGACCAAGAACGCTTGTAAAAAACCTTGAAGAATGGAACTACGAGGACAGGATTGTCCTGTTCCGCGGAAATGTATACGTACCACCAGACAATGACATCCGACGAGATCTAGTCCGGTTGCATCATGACAACCCATTAGCAGGACATCCTGGACGTTTCAAAACATACGAGCTCCTAGGCAGAGACTACTGGTGGCCCGGAATGTCAGTCTTCGTACGAGACTACGTCGACAGATGTGCAACCTGCCAACTTACGAAGCCAACGAACAACCCAGCTCATGTTCCTTTAGTCCCCAACGAAACCCCCACTCGACCATTTCAAATCATCACAGCAGACTTCATCACGGACCTCCCGATCTCAGAAGACTACAACTCAGTTCTTGTAGTTGTAGACTGCCTTACAAAGGCAGTCATTCTGATCCCTTGCAACAAAACGATTGACAGCAATGGAACAGTGGAATTACTTTTACGACATGTATGGAGGCGATTCGGGCTGTGGGATAAAATGATTTCAGATCGAGGGCCCCAATTCGCAGGAAAGGTAATGAGAGGGGTATGGGCAAAGCTAGGAATCAAATCCGCACTCAGCACAGCATATCATCCACAGACAGATGGGGAATCTGAAAGGTACAACCAGGAGCTAGAACAATTCCTTCGAGTCTACTGTGACTATCGACAAGACGACTGGGCCAAATGGTTCCCATACGCCAAATTCTGCCACAATGCATGTTCACATTCCGCAACAAACCAATCGCCTCTCGAAGCCCTGCATGGATTCTTGCCAAAGATGTTCCCCTCGCCAGAACCCATGTCCAAGGTCCCTGTGGTAGAAGACTGTCTACGATTAATGGAAGAAATTCGTCAGGAAATACAGGTGAGCTTGAACATGGCAGCTGAAAGAATGCGACAACAGAATGATGACTTGGCAAAGGAAGGACAGATATACCACAAAGGAGACCTGGTAACCCTAGACGGAAAGAACATAAAAAGTACGAGGCCAAAAGCAAAGCTATCAAACCAACGGCATGGCCCGTTCAAAGTCCTCGGACCAGTAACCTATTGACTGAAGCTCCCCAAAAAGTGGAGGATACATCCAGTGTTCCATGCCTCACTACTGAAACACTATAAGGAGACGGACGCTCATGGACCCAACTACCCTGGACAACCGCCCGAACTCTTACCAGAAGACACAGAATACAAAGTGGAGGAGATACTGGACTCAAGAAAGCCAGACAATTAACGTATTCCAATTAAGTACTACATCCGATGGGCCGACTACCCAGAATCAGGAGACTCATGGGAACCCAAATCAAACGTGGAAAACGCGAAAGAGGCAATTACAGAATTCCATCAAAAGCATCCAGCAGCATACCGGGAACCAGAAAAGAGAAGGAGCCAACGAAATAAAGGTGTTCCAGGCGAAAACACATCTTAAGGAGGGGGTACTGTCACGATCCCTCCTAATTTTCCCCAACAAGCGCCCAAGTCCACATTGAGCGCTAAACCATCATCTCAACTCACCCCATTTCCCCAAATGTCTGACTCAACTCCATGACTCAAACGGGCCGACTCATAATCATCCATCACGACTCAGCGGGCCTGTTACCACCTACGACTCACCATTTGTGACTCAGTGGCCCAACTCACAATCCCAGAACCATCCATCCCTGACTCTTCCTCACCAACTCGTACGGACACTTAATGACTCACTCTGATCTGTAACTTAGTATAAAAGACCTACCTTGTACAGTACGTTTCCTTAGCTTAACCATATGATCAATCCATAGTGAACACCACAGAACAGACTTGATTGAGTGACTTGAGGGGCAACTGCGGTTGCCTTCCTGACATAGACTGGTAAAGACGTATATTGAGCTGAGAACTCTTTGCCTCTTTCTACCTAGCTTTTATACTAAAGTTCTTGCCTATCTACTAGTCATACAGATGTAGGTAAGTGTGAATACGCTTACTGATACTACTACTAGAAGTAGGCATAAGTTCCTATGCTGAGTGAGCAACGTATAAGCAGATACATGCTAGCTAGATTATAACTGGTCTGCTAAGTAAAACAGTCCATTGTGCCTCGCACATTGGAGGCTCTACTAATGCTATTCACTGTAAGCATGTGCATGAGAGTAAGGTACATATCTACAGAGTCATCCATGATGAAAGTAGATATGTAGTATGAGACTTGCATGAGAGTGCAAGTGTAACTAGGAACAAGTCCTATTATTAGTTGTACACATACACAACATGTCAACATTGTATCACATGATATCCAACATGTTCAACACAGGCACCAAACAACGACAAAGAAGACCTCTGTCTTTTCATCCAGTGGTGGGTCTAGTAGTTTCCCCAACTCTGCACCAGCGATCAAAACTAGCATGAATCTGATCGAGCAGGAGGCAAGAGGGAGAACCTCATTGAACCCAGCTGAACATAAGCGCAGCAGAACAACTTTCCTTGACTATACTTTCTTGCAGAATCGGTGAGGCTTGATTATACTAAACCGTACATGCACTCTGCAGCCTAACAACCAAGTTTGCGTTTGATAAAACAAAGGGTGAATTGGACGTAGATTGCACATGGTAAACACTGCTCGGTAGAGTATATGACAGATGGGGGGAGAACAACGAAAGGCGGATGTGATCCTTGAGATAAGTGATAATCAACAACCATTGTTGATGTTAGATACAGCATACTGATGGCACCAAAGAGGGCGGAATGGGTCAAACAACAAGTTGCAGACTCATCTCGTCGAGATGATGATCTGGAATGGAAGCTAAGGGCAAAGCATGTTGCTCACCTTGTCTCTGTGAAATCATGCTCCATGGTTGTCTCGCCTTCCATCACTTTTCAAGAACCACATAGCATGAGGCAGGATTTTGGAGTCTACTTTCTTTCTTTTCCCTTTGTTTGCTCAAAAAGACGAAATGGTCCTCACAGATATCACTTCAAGAATACCCTTCATTCTTTGGAGGGGTTGCAATTATGCCAGTCCTAGACTGCAATATTGACGGGCAAAGTGTGAAATCATCATATTTTCATTTTTTATTCTGTAATCCCGCTGCATGATATGTATGCACCAGATATTGGGTAATCGACGCCAGCTTACCTTAACTATGGGTCGCCATCCTTAGGAAACCTTAACTTACCTTAACTTAACTCCATATGAGCCCATGTGAGTGGTATGACTGTTAATTTTGCGAATTAAATGATTGTTTTTGTATTTTACACAATCATGCATGATCAGGAGGGGTCTGGGGGGCGTGCCCCCCAGTTTAGGGGTTAGGCTTAGGGTCAAAAATTGAGTTCTAAAAGCTCCTAAAAGCAAGTTAAGTTTAAGTTGAGTTAAGTTAAGGTTTCCTAAGGGCAGCAGGCCAGAGTTACATTAAGCTAACGGTCCAGTAGGATATCGGTTCCAAAGATGACCCAAATAACAAATCAGCAACAGATCCGAGCGTCAGAGACACCAGCGAAACCAGGGCAATCTGACCATTTGCTGGTCAAACCCGTCAGCTGTGGTGAATTGTCACCAGGCTGACCGTCCCTGGATCTCGGTTTTTTTTCTGGCAAAGTAAGACAGGCGAACCGCGTATTGCTATTCCTGTACAGTATGACTTGAAAGGATCATAGTTGACCACTATGAGCACACCTAATGAGAGGCTGATGCAACGCACCTATCCTGACCGGCAGTGGTCAAACGTGTTCAGTCTGAATGACCTGACCAAATAAGTTCAGTCTGACCGACATGGTCAGACGCATTCAGGCTGATACCAAATGACTACAGTACAAAGACTGAAGGAATCTGCTTGTTACACTCACCCTATATATACTGCAACCCAATAGGGGACATACAAATAGCAAAGAGAGTAAAAGACTTCATTTGTATTGCGACATAATATTACACAAAACAGAGGACTACAATAGCTGTATTGACATGGGGGTTCAAGGGTAAAACACGCTCACGGACTACGTTCTCATGATGTTCTTCATCAGTGGTGAACTGGAGGGACAAAGGTGAACACAACGGATCGACATCTGGATGACAATAATTTACCTCTGCGACGAAATTCGGGAGAACAAGCCAGCTAAGGGATGAACAGTGATATACGCAACATGTTGGATGAGGTACCAGACATAGGCTAGAACAAAAAATGTGCATATATTGAGCTGTTAGCGTGCTCGATGACGAGAAACAACGGGCACACCTTCTGAGTGTCTGTTGAGGATCATTGTAGTCTTCAAGCGGCGGAAATATGGTCGGGATGAGTGATAAATGCAAGTAAATGGAGAACCGAGGCGTACCTATCGTTCATCCAATGTTGAGTTACGGCGGTTGTGAGGAGAGCGGAACAAGATTGAAGAAGAGTCGACTACGTTTATTAGCGTGCAGGGGGGGAGGGGAAGAGAGAGTAGAGTCGGTCACTAAGGGGCCCGAGCCTACATGGCGTAAGGGTTCATGGTGGGAGGGAGGAAAAGATGGATGGGAGATCTGTGCAGGACGTCGGGTTTATATATCTCGGGGGGATGGTCTGTGCGTTGAGCAATGGCAACGGCAGCGGTGACATCGATGACACACCTCCCGATCTGTTGCCTAAGTGCTTTTTTTGTCGTTCTGGGGGTAATCCGTGGCCTGTCGCGTCAACATCTGAAGTGAGAGGGTGCGGAGAGAAGCATTGGAGGTAAAAAAGTTCAAAGGAGAACGCACTGGGTATACCTAATGAGTCTATTCCACTGCTTCCTGATTTCTTCTAGCTGTACTCAGCGCTAGAGGACCGCTCGTTTGGGGATGGTGGGAGGGACGAAAGAAACGAGCGAGAGCAGGAGAGTGAGTGTCGGAAGCAAACGGCGAACGCGTCACACGGGTGTCACACGGGGATAGTTCAATGTGATGCTCGACCTCGAAATCAGCGCAGGCGCTCAAGGCGTCTGTTCTTATCTTATCTTATCCAATCTTAGGCACTCTGACCAGCGGCTGATCATGGCATGATCAGATTATGCCAATCTGGTCTTATCTCATCAGCCGCTGGTCATCATTGGATCAGAATCCCTCAGGCTTTCGAGACTTCCTCGACGCCTCACCATTTGATGCTCAACACATAACCATTCTAAAGGTACATGACCATTGCCCAGCAATGTCCCACTATTTTAATACAACATTTACAGAGTATGTTCAACATCGCACATTCTATCCCTCGCTGATAGACCAGGCCAGCGCATGGTCATATTGCCATTTTTTCACTGGTGGAAGCAGTAGACGCACAGGTTACAGGAACCAGGTTCACTATCCACAGATATATCTGGTTGGTATGACGGGGGGGTGAGCACAAGATGCCTGCTTCAAGCACAGAACAAGCAAAGGGAGCGAGTTCAATCGATCGTCACTCATCCACTGAGCGCTTGAGCGACCTGTGATCAATGCATGTGATGATCCGGTGATGTGAACGAACAAGACACTGCATCTTGCCCATCATCAACATCGAAGATCCTTTAGATATACTATGAGTGGTCACCGGTCATTGGTGACAAAAACATGAACAGTGAACTCATCCTTGTGGCCATCGTCGTCGCCGTCATCGATGTTCAGAAAAAAAAGGGGACGCATAGCCACCGGAGCATAGACCGACGGCATCACCCGACATTGTTGCCACTCCAGCCACTCCCCATGTTCCTTGCCACAAATGATTATGCCCGTATACAGGATCTAGGGCATATAGTATATAAATATGAGATACAATCATACTACAGACTGCAAGGGGGAATGGTCCTATCTACTTATGAGAACTATAGAGTAATAAATGGGCGCCCGGAGAAGAAAATAAGAAAAAACAAGCCAACCAGCAAACTGAGGCTACAGAGCCGTGTAGGGTGGCGGCACTGCTAACACACTTGACGAGGGAGCCTCGACAATTTCTCTATAGCCACTATCTCTTTCCTGCCGAGTTTGTCTCATACTAAATATGAGATTTGCCAGGAATCCTGCCGACTTTCTTGGTGTAGTACGAGGTCCAGGGGGTGGCTCATCTCCCCGAGCGTCGAACGGTGAAACAAGTAGCTCCTCGTCGTCTAAATTACCTCTACCATCGATACCTCCCCCGCGCTTCTTCACGAGAAACCAGACCAACCATAAAATTGCAGCGATAGCAAGTAGGCCACCGACAACGCCACCTACAACCTCTCCGATACGGATCTGATTATCAGGCCCGTTCGCATCTGCTGCTGTCTGGGACGGCATGGGGAACTCTGGAGGACTGTTTCTAAGCTGAACCTCCCCGTTCGTCACATAGAAATAATCAATGGCGAGCAGCTGTGGCGAACCTGGGCCACTGTGGTTTCCAAAGTATGAAATCGTTATTTCATGGTCCCCATTGCCTTCAATTGAATTGGTATTGAAAAGAAGCTGGTTCGACCAAGCCGCAATGTAATTTCCCGGATCACCTGGTGGAGGCTTTGACTCGGAGATGTCAAAGTTGATTGATTCGCCATTGTCGATGCGGTAATATCCGGTGGTGCGCTCGAAGGAGTAGAAGGAGTTATCGGGTGTCACATTTTTGCCGATAATCCCATACAGAGCTACTGAGGTCCCTGTTGTATAATCAAACAGTTTAACAAGGTATATGAAAGATATATACAGGACACACCATTGAACTTCAAAGACATTGTTGCACCCGGGTAGTTTGTTGTGTTCACGGAGGTGAAATCTCCGCGATCACTCCGCCAGCTGTTCTCCTCGTTGTGATATATACAGCTCTGATCACTTGAGTCCACCTTCAGCACCTCGTTTTTCAAGGCTGCGCTATCCAAGGGAGAATACTCGATTGAATCCAACCAAAACACTTGTTTACTTGGATCATCCACAGTGATGTTCATTGTCAGTGTGTGCTTTCCTTTGGAAAGGGATTGTTGGCAGAGAACGAGGTTGGTCTTGAAATACATGGATTCACTGTAGTTGACGGCCTCGATGGGTCTGTTGTCGATTTGGCAGGCATATCTTGGTAGTAGATCCAGCGAGTCGTTCTGATTATTTGGACTTCGGCTGATTCTCATGTTGTCCTTGGCACCTCTGACCTGAACAAAGTCGCCTTCCATTAAAGGGCGAAAATTAGTCAAGCTCACTTCATCAGACAATTATGAATTATCCTCACCCTCGAAGGTGAACATGAAGCTCGCGTTTTTTGACGTCGTCCCGCGCATGGTCTTGTTATACGGTTCCCCGAGCACTCCGTCATCAGTGAAACGCGGTGTATAATAGTCCCATTCGTCGGGCTTGTCATAAGTTATCCGAGGATCCGTGTCGTCGACAACAACACGGCGAGGATACTGAAGCTCTAGATCTACCATAGGTGACTAGTGACTTCTGGTCAAAGAATAAAAGTGATAGTTCAGAAATGCTGGAGGGGGTGGGAGTTAGTCAACATCTTAATTCTGTTACGTCGCCTGAAATACTTCTCCTAGGTCCTAAACCTGGATCAATTCCCAGGCTTTGTCGCGACCATCGAGTTCATCGCTATATGCTCGGGAGAAATCTTGATGACCTATTGAATAGATAGATGGTTTCTAGGGAAGCATGAAGGTAGGTTGATGGAATAGCCTCGCGCGCGCTGCGTATCCCTCACTAATACAATTCGGTCAGGACGGTCGGATTCTCTTACTACGATGAGGTAGGACAAAAAGTGCTACTGCAACCCCCACAAAGACCCGGGCTGGTAGCTTACCAGGAGTGTTTTTAGGGTGCAGATCTTCAGGTGGCACAGCCTACAAGGTTCACACTGCCAGTAGCTAGCAATGGCTGATGTTGATGTCAGCGTGCCGGAGAATCGGCAGTCTGAGCGGGTAGTATCCGCTAAACAGATCTTGAGCGTATTGCCGACTACCACTAACGCCACTGGGTCTGAGAAAAGCACACAGTAAGAGCTTCGCGCCTTTTGGATGCAGAACGTAATTTAACTTAGCAATAGAATGGCAAATGGACTAGGGTGGGCTGAGAATGGTAAAGACCAGGAAACGCCACTGAGCAATCTGACCATCACCGACATCCTTGATCGCCATCGTCATGATTATTAGATCCCAGTGAAACTCGGCGCCGTGTATAGACGAGACTGGACGAGACTGACCGGGATTAGACGGTTGACAAAAACCCGCAACCAGTCATCAGAAATTCTGAGCGTAGACGAGAACAAACGAATATGGGTCAGTCAGATAGTTTACATTAAAGGTTGATAGACGAGAATAGATGGGAGCTGCCGCGGCCTGATGGAATATTATAGCCTTTCCACTAGTATGCTGCCCTACCCCCGCCTCGAATATCTCACTATATACCAGCTTGCTGGCATCGCCATCTCCTTTCTCTCGAAGCAAAATCGCACAGGGAGCTCCACTGAGAGGAAACAGAACCCAATATGAGATCTCAAGCGGAAATCACTGAGGTAAAGAATAACATACCTTTCACCACTTGGGTAGATCTTGCATGTCCCGCTTCTGCTTAGGTTCTTGAAGATAAACTTGATGAACCGATAGTTTTCTGTAGGTATCATAAGGATGAGCTTTCAGGCGAAAAGGGATGGGGCTTACCTCCACCGTACGGAGTCGTGTATTGATCGGGTCAAAGTGACTTCACTAAGATGAACTCTCAGAACTTTTTTAGTCGTGACTCAATGCGACCGTCTGAAAACATACATTAGCACTCGCAGGAGACGAACCTATCCAACCACACCTCTCAAAAAGGTTTTGCCGCCTATCTTGATCGTGTGCTTGATCGTGTGATCATCGTACTTGAGCCGGTGCGGCCAGGGATTTTTTGGTCGCCATAACATAGCGAGACAAGCTGGCAAGGTAGTTTACCTTGGGGTACATTACCTGAGTCACAGTTGTGACGTAGTCAGCCAATTAAATCTTATATTCTTGTATTCACCATAGCCAATGCCAAGGCGTGCTGCTGGGCACCTGGAGGTCAAAGACTGTATAAATGTAAGATCAGTAAATAAACAGAGAAGAAATCGCACACCGGAATACAATCAGCTGCACCTCCAACCCAACTCTTGATGTGCCTGCTCGTCGCCTCGTTACCCCCATATTTACCACTCCAAAAGCTTCCCAGCATCAACATGTGTGTTCAAGCCATCCTGAATGCACAGAGATAGTGATGTGCGGGCTTGGGCTCGGCTTGGAGGGCTCAGGCTCACCAAAATTGAAGCCCGAGCCTTGAGCCCAAGCCCGATGTCAAAGCCCTAGGGCTTGGGCCGGGGCCGGGGCTTAAGTACCGACATACATACAGCCGCAAAAGAAAGAATATGGATGTCAGATTGTGTACCCTATGGCCTGAAAAGCTTCCTACCACTCTGTGATACGTGGATTGGGCCACCACTAAGGTACAAGCTGCACAGGTTCCCAATGTGGTGGTGAGAAAACACTGGTCAGTGGGTCCTTGGTAAGTAACTAGCCTCAGTAAACAACTGAAAGGGTCACTTACTATTAGTCTCAGGAGTCAATGGCACTAGAATGAGTAGAATATTGGACATGCAACCGCATTTCACTCATAGATGAGGGGGAGGGTCTGAGCCTAGGGCTTGGGCTTACAGAATCTCGAGCCCGAGCCCTAAGCCTTCCAAAGCCCTCTGCCAGGGCTGGGCTGGGCTTTTCAAGCCCCGGGCTAGGCTTGGGCTTGCCAGGGCTCAAGCCCGAGCCCGCACATCACTCGGCTTGGAGACAGCTCAGCCATGGCTTCAGCCGAGCCGTTGGTAACACTACGACCAAGTGCCGGCGATGACATGACGACATCGCCCCTTATTTCGAATTTGTTGAAGTGCTATCATCTAGCCAGAGTCATTCAAGTTGGTCAATTTGTCTGGACTCTGGCTTTTGATTTTACTTGCGTTCGACGTGTCGATTTTTTCGTGTTTGGGTCCAAAAATATATATGACGGGTACTTCGTCTCCATTTCGTCTTAGCTTGTCTCCTGACCGCTATAATCATCCAGTCGCGTCTAAACTCATCAGGGCAAACGAGTCTCGTTGCCTAGTTTCGCTGGGATTAGATACTTATCATCGCTTTCCATTTGGGCGCTTACCGATACATTGAAAAGGTTTACCAACTGCATAGAATCACGGCGACTCCATTTCCGGCAATGAAGGGGACGTCGACAGTCTTTATCGAGTGACTCGCGAGGTGGCCTTTGATATTTCATGAGACTATCTGGAGCTGGTGCTACACGATACCCAAGGCCATTCGAAGCCTTAGGTGGAAGCATCCTGCCCTTATCCCTCGCCGGGGCCCGGCGGCAAAAATCCGAGGAGCCTCACCAACTCAGTGCAGGTCGTTCACGTTCAGTTTCTACATATTCGGCTGTAAACCAGAGCAGAACGCAAGGACACTCCCTAGCGTAAGACAGTTCGTTGTCAACGGCGATGAGTACTCAGTACTCGATTCACTTTCACGTTCGTGATATTCGTTCCTCACTAGATTGATTAGTGAGAGGCCGTGAAAGTCCTAGCAAACACATGATTATCACCACTCTAATACTCGTTTCTGCGATCTCAAACACGGGATTCTGTGAGCGGAGTCTTGCGTGTATTCATATTTAATTCCGTGTTTTGATGATCATTGGGTTTCGCGGCGTGACTGAGGCGAGGGATGTCGATGACCCCATAATACATTCGAAAGGTCCCGAGTGAGGGTCAATTGTAAGATAGACAGCAGAGACAACTGTAAAGATGGACTGCACTCTGACGTTCAGTAAAATTTTTACTACAGGGACTGGCTTTAGCTCACGTGCTCGAGAGTACGGCAGAGACTTGGACGATGAAATGGACCCTACTGTGAGGTATAAGTAGGTGGTGGGCCTGCAACCGTAAGCGGCAACGAGTTTCTATCGACCCGACTGGATTGGATCCCACTGTGTCGCTCACGAGGACCTTGCTCGTTGCTCTCCTCCTGCTGAGTACGCCTCGCACGCGTACCGTTTACCTGGGGGTCCCCTAGCTCAGCAGTAGTATCAAACGGCGTTACGTCCACCCGTTCCCTATACTGACTCTCTGTGTCTGGCGTCTTTTCATCGTGAGCCAAATCAGGCCAGCAATTGCACCGAGGGCGACTACACCACCCACGACGCCCCCCACAATCACTCCATCCGACGTCTTGCCCCTAGATCTCTTTCTGGCATTTGGTTCTACCCCAGGCCCGGTATCATTTACCTCCACGAAGTTGCTGGTGACATGAAAGAAATCAATGACAAGTGGGTGGGGTGGTTTCGGGCCGCTCTGATTTCCGGAATAGGCGATGAACATCTCATGCTCTTTCCCGCCATCGACACGGCTCGTGTTGAATAGACGCTGGTTAAACCAAGTAGAGTCATCTGGGTCAGAAGGAAAGGGTTCTGAACCTGGAACTGTGGAGGGGATAGGGTCTCCGCTGTCGATCGAATAATAGCCGCCGGTCTCCTTGAGGCCAAATGGCTTTGGGCCCCTGAGCTTCAAGCCGTATACTGCTACAGAGGTTCCTATACAACGTTCAATAAATATCGCCAGGAAAGTTTGATCTTCAAAACAGAATGCATGTACCATTGAATTTGAAAGACATTGACGCCCCCGTTAAACTTGTCGCATTTCCCGTTAGATTATCTTTCCAATCCCCATCCTCGTTGTGATAAGAGCAACTCCTCTCGTCACTCGAGTCCACCCAGATCACTTGTTGCGTGAGGTTGGCATCGTTCAATGGGGCATACTCGATGGAATCTAGCCAAAACACCTGGGTATTGCTATCCTTCACCGTGATATTCATAGTCAATGTATGTCCATTCTTGGTTAGGTGGGCTTGTTCACATAACCTGTTGTTGGTGGTGTCGTGTATGTTCTCGCGGTAGTCAAAGGTTTTAATTGGCACGCCGTCGACCTGGCAGGTATATCTCGGGAGAAGGTCTAGCGAATCATGAGTGGAGTTGGCAGCACGAGAGATTTTGGTGTTATCCTTTGCACCCCTCACTTGAACGTAGTCGCCTTACGGAAGAGCGGTGGGATTGAGGGTAAGCTACGTTGTGCTTCACGATACTTGAAATCCACAACTCACCCTCAAACTGAAATGTGAAACTCGCAATTTGTGAATTCGTCCCCTTCATAGTCTGGTTATAGGGATCGCCCAATATCCCATGACTGTCAAAGCTCGATGCATCGAAGCTCGATGTGCCGGCGTCGTATGTGATTCGGGGATCTGTGTCGTCTACAACGACACGACGGCTATATTCGAAGTCTATCATCGGTAGTCTGGCACAGCAGGGAAGAGCTAAGAGAGATTGATTTAGTATCGATCATCGACTTTAAAAGGTTTCGTGAATTGAACATCATTTTACCCTTGTTCATGAGACGTTATCTGGTCATCGTAACGGGGTCATCGTAACGGGAGCGCGAGAATCATCAACGGTTTGACCTGAGACAAGATCAAAAATCTGGTTAGAGCGACTCGCAACCACTCTTCGAGCAAACCGAAGCAAGTTGGTTGATTCATCATAGTTATCTCCACTTGTCGCATGCACACCTGTCTTTTGAGACCAGTGATGACTCACCGCTTTGATAGGCTCCTGTGTGTTGCTTTTGATCACTGTTTACTGGTGGTACTAGCTGAGCCGGAGCGCAACAGGTGCTCGGATAAACGATGCAAACGTTCCACCGTCCCCTCTCGTGAATTTCACAAAAAGCCTTTGAAACACTCACCCCTCATCCTGTCACGTTGCACTTTGGGGACATGATACCTCTTCTAGATGAATCGGCATGAAGGTGGATGAATTCGAATCGCCTGTTTGATTATTGAGTGTACTCGCCTCAATTACCTTTTGTTCACATGTGGGCCGTTCTGGTTTGCGTGCGTGCGGCGAACAAGCAGGCAACAAAGCGGGGAACACATATTCAACCCAACATATCTCTGCATACCTAGCTTGTCGCTAGAGAGAAGAAAACATGCCATGATGTTAACGACAGTTGCAGCAGCTGGGCGAACTATAAGAAACAAGAAGAGCGTAAATTTAGGAACAGAGTCACACACTTAGTAGGTATACTCATCGCCAAATATTCCAAACTGTTTGATGGACCCTTCCACTCCCCGCTCCGATTGATGGCGATATGGTTAACAAAGCTCGCGTCCACTTTTCTACACCGAATGAATTCGCGAAAGCGGGTCGTAAAAACCTCATAAGATCATCCAAGGCGTAAAGTAGTGCAGTCATCACTCCTTCGCAAAGCTGGCGCCCCAAGAAAGCTACGGAGACTCACAAGATTAGCCTTGCTATCTTCATTAGTTTTCTGGAGGAAAGGCGATGTCGAAAGCATCTTATTCATTGATTTGGATTGTGGAACTTTGTTGGGGAGATAAGACATCGCGAACGAGGTTTGATTGCATGGAAATGGGCGAGGGAGTTTGAATTTGCCTTCCTCGGGCAATATGGGCTCACCTCGAGGGTTCCGGAAGCCCTTATGTTACTTCGAATCATCAAGGGGTCTGGCGTCGCCCTATATGGCTTTGGGTCTTTAGATCCAGGTATCAGTACATGGCTGAGTTGCAAAGAAAGATTCCAATGATTCAACGCAAAACCCAAGCAAAGCTTCCATTCCCGCTATACTCATACTCGTTGAGACGTTCTTCGGCTATTATTGCAACAAATCAACGAAGACAAGTCGTCGGCACAGGGCTAGACCGTTGCAAATCAGCTCATCTAACTCGTAGATAGATAGATAGATAGATAGATAGATAGATAGTGCTTTTGAGCGGCTTTGGTGAGTTGAGAGCAGTCAGAAGAGTAGGAGTTGAGCTCCGTAGTCAATTTGTCCTATCGTCATCGGTTGGTGCCCAAGAGAAAGGCTGTTGCACTGCCACTCGTGCCTGCCCACGCAGCAAGAATGCGGATACTTGGTCCCACGCACAGGCCCGTTCCCATGAACTGGAACACAGCTAGAGGCTGACCTAAGAAGAGGCCGGAAGAAGCGAAAGACGGTCTACATGGCAAGATTGGTACCTCCGAGAAGCTCCAAAACGAGGGCCCCCCGCCCCATGGGAGGTTTCGTAGAGTTTGAATGTGGACTCAGATGTTAATCCTAGCTCAGATGAATATACATGTCCACACGTCAACTATATTCTACATGATAGAGTATCTCCGCTCGATCGTTATACGACGCTCCCAGATTTTTGTCATGCTCCGTCTAAAAGTCAGAACAAGACTGCTCCACACCGACTTGGATTCCCTTCGGGATGTCATTGACATCGTAGTTGAACCTAGTACCACCTCGAATTAGTCCCAAGCATTTCTCCCGTTCTACGGGAGACATACCAGATATAATGACCGTTCTCCTTCTGGCCGTAATTGATGCGTATACGCTTGCACTGGGGAGGAAGGCTATCAGGACAGTTTTCGCCGGTGAGAAAAAAGGTACAAGAACTTACAGGTTCTTCGAGGGTACACTTGTCAGCAGTACCTCCGGGAGGGCAGTTCAGCAAGCTCTGGGGGCTACCGACGGGCGTACGACGCTGGACATCGGGTGTAGAGGCAGCCAAAGCGGCAGTAGCGCAGGCAGCAATTGTAATGAGGACGGTCGTAAATTGCATGATGGAAAGGAGGTATTTGGCTGTGGTGAGGTGGGAGTGCGGTTGCGATAGAACACCCTGGGGATAGTGAGGGCTTCCCAACGAATGAGCCATCTTTTGTACCTCTTGATCCTGGTGTCCCTTGCTGAGTGCAGCATAGACGTTTTATTCTGGGGTAGCTCATGGCCGTGTTTGTGCAAGTAGGAGGCGCTCGGACTCCACAGTGGACTCAATCGAGTTTCCACATCGTCAGGATCGGTTGTTCGAGCGTTATGAAGTACTCCACTTTCAAGTTTCGAGCGACTCAGGAGCAGGTAGGGATCTCTCATGGTATTGAGATGTTTGGACGGTATGGCCAGTACCACTGTGTAGATGAGGGGATCTGAGTTGATTTGCGGGTTCTAGCTCAAACAATCTCGAGGTACGTCAAGGTACGCTCGTTTCTGCCGGGTCGCATATTGGTGTTCATCAAGGTGTGCCGACAACTCCTGCCGAAAAATTCGACACGATCTATGGTGCCAGCATCCCCCCGTTCTCATATTGTACTTGACTTCATGCCACAGTCCACTTGGAATTGCTTTGTTGCAGTAAAAACGAGGTCTGACCTCGGAGTACTCTCACAACCCGAAACCGAGAACTCGAAACCAACGCCCGTGAGGCCCGGCAACAAGTATATAATGAGTGTGGAGTTAGGATGTATTCAACGCGACGCACTTGCGTCGCTCCGGAGTAAGACCTGCGTTCGACGAACCGCCTTTTGGAGCAAAAAGTCTCGTCTGAAACGCGTCGAGTGGAGTTCGCAAGTTCGCAAGTTCGAGCCTGGTCCTAGCCAGAAACCATGCGATCAATGGTTATAAAAGCACTCAACAATTGGGCATCAAGTTCTCATTGTCTTCACGACATCCGAGTCTCTCTATCAATACCTCCCACACATTCTCCTACCTCATCATGCAGTTCACGACCGTATTTGTTGCTCTTGCTGCTTGCGTTGCAGCTGCTTCCGCTGCCAACGTCCAGGGCAGACAGTTTGTTCCCCCGCCCGAATTGGGCTTGAAGGGCGAACCTAACGATCTTCGCAACTGCCCTGGTAGTGGTATCGCCGATGCTTGCAACCTTGAGAGGCCCGTGAGTTCTCTTTTCCCGACGTTAACATGGTGATCACGTTGTTGACTTTCGAGGATTTTGTAGTGCAACCGTATCCGAATCAACTACGGAACTCAAATGAAAGGACACTACGTCTGGTATGTTTCTTCTCGTTTTTCCTTCATACTTGATTGTTTATCCCGAGCGTAGGTACCAATACAACACGAAGGATATCCCTAAAGGAGCGGAGGTCGGCACCGAGGCTTCATGCTCAGACTTCTAATTTCTAGCCAACCGTACGACCGAATGACGAGAGCTGTATCTTGTATCGCATTTTCACGATTAATTTATCATATCACCATGAGCCTCGATTCTATGATTCCAAATGAGTCTATCAAAAGAAGTTGTCAGGCGTCCCGAGCTCACCTTCGAAGTATCCTGCACACTCCCCCCCTAGGCGAATTATATCGTACTAGGTGTCAATACCGAGTTTTGTGGCTTCATCACTCCACGCGTCCACGGCCTTCGTCACCTTCTCACACTTGTTCTTGATATCCGCTACCGCATCAGCACCCATCGGAAGATACCCTGTCCACGGTTTACCCTCAGCTCTACCCTCCCCCCTGACAACATCGACTAACAACTCTACTGCCTTCTCCGGATCGCCGGGTTGCCTGCCTTCGGTCTCGTCGAAAATTTTGATACATTTCGCGCGTGTCTCGTCGTAATCTGCGATTGGGTGATCGGTGTGGTACTTTTTGGTGAGGATACCTTCGGTTCTGAATGCTCCAGGCTCAACGATAAGTACGCGAATGGAGAATTGGGCGAGTTCCGTAGCCAGGGTTTCTCCGTAAACTGGATACAAAGAAAGAAGTGAAGGTCAGGTGAGGAGGCGAACGTATGAACGACACGAGGCTTACCTCGTAAGGCCGCTTTAGATGAGGCGTATAATGCTATCAAAACTTAATAGACTGATCCGGTTCACAAGGCTAGCAACAAGCATACCTGTAGCCTGATCCATGCGAATCAGTCAATATTGTCCTCGCGAACGACTAGCCTTACTCACTGGTATTTCGGACTTCCAACCACTCCTGCTTCCCATAATCACGATCGTGCCAGCCTTTCGTTCCCTCATACCCGGGAGTACCGCATTCGTCACGTCGATATGTCCGAATAGATTCGCCTGAAACTGGAGCTTGAACTCCCTCGAACTACCAATGGTTCGGTTACACGATTTCCAGCAGATTAGTTCAATATCACCACCATCTGGCGCACTGAGACAGACCTTGCCTCCTCAATCAGACTCTTATATCCCAACCCCGCATTATTGACCAACACGTCTATCCGACCCCAGATTTTCACAGCTCTATCGATCGCAGATCTGATTGATTCAGGCTCCCAGGCAATATCGAGTTCTATGATATGGCAATTGGGATTGGCGGCTTCACGAGCGAGGTTTGTTTTCAGTTTGTCGAGCGAACGTGCGGTTGCGATGACTCGATCGCCTCGTTTGAGGATTGAAGATACAAGACGCAGGCCGAAGCCGGATGAGGAGCCTAGAATAACACAAGGAAGGTCAATCGGCGAGAAGAAAATGGTGTGATGGAGTTGATACCGAACCCGTAACGAGCCAGACGCTTTGGTAAGAGGTTTCGGGCAGAAACATGGCGGTGGGAAGAAGAGACAAGCGTTGAGCTTGAAGTCTGACTCAGTGCGAATGCCCTGGTATCGTGATTCGTGACAGCCACGGTCCGAAGATCTCCGGTGTTCAGGATATGACTCATCTTCGACTCTTCGGGCATGATCCGCTCGGTAAGTGTAAGTATATGGTGTCTAATAGTGTCAATAATTATTTCGCAATCGAGAGGGCTTTCATGAGGCCTTTGGTTTTCGCATTCCAGTGACCAAAAACCCGAGCTCAGTTGCTGACTGGCTTTATTCATTTATGACAAGAGGTCTGGTCATTTTTCCACCATTGATCCATTCGACCTTGGTGACCTTGGTGATCACCCTTCATAACAGGCATTACAGGCACATGAGCGCCTGTGAAAAGGTAGGCGCCAGCACCGGTCATGTGGCCTTCGTTTCGGAGCGCGACGCGTTTATTTGGCAATCTTTAGGTCTGTTCATCTTACCTTATCACCGGGTCTAACTGTCCATACCCAATCTATTGGTGTTTTATCACCTATTTCTCGCTAACCTGATACAGATCTCCTATGGATCTCACATTGATCACTACTCGAGGCTCACTGACCTCAAAGCTTAGTCTATGGGTGACTCTCGTCGATTATCTGTCGTAGCAGACCACTGGTGAGCCCATGTACTGATGATTGATATTATCCCGATTTAAATTCATACAATCCGCCACTAAGCTCGGAAATTTCTGTAGCCAACATAACGACATTGGCTCGGTGAAGAGCCCATCCATAGGAAGATTGTGAGAGGGTTTCGCTGAGGTAATCTTGGACTAGATCGGAGCTCGAGAGTTTGTAAGGGAACCTTCGCCACCAGAGATAATTGTCGAGGGCCTTGCACAGCTTCTTGTACTTTCGAAAATCAATCAATCCCTGGTGACCCCGTGACATCACAACCTGTCGTGGCTCAATGCTCTGCAACGCGTCCAAAACATGGCCTGTATACTTCTACTTCAGATAATATACAAGTGAATATAGATTCTGGGCTTACCGATGGAAGGAATCGCGGGCGAGAAGCGTACACGACCCATGATGGCATTGTAAGCCTCCGGGTCTTGTATTTGTAGAGCAAATGCTTCACAGGCTTGCCATCTTCGCTGGGTAAAGTTGTCCATATATCTTGTCGGATCGGAAGTATTCTCGACGTAAGAAGTCATGCTCAGCCCTGAGAGCAAAGATGCCATCGTCGCGTGGTTATCTAACGCCCGACATTCCTGATCGGATCCTATGTGAGTGCTGTGGGTCACACGCATTGAGGTCGTTACTTACATCTGCAACCTCAATGAGATGTTCAAATACCAAGGGGTCACTAGTATGCCTGACGCAAGCTAGGGCCCAATCTGCTATCTTTAAAAAGTGGTCAAAGGTTTGCTGAGTTTTTATGACGGATCACGCATCGCTCACTGCGTTGTTAAAAGTAAGAAAGGCCGAAACATTCGTTTCAGGTTCCTTCATATATCGTAGACAGTCCACTGGCCGTATCTTCTGGTAGTAGAAGCTTTCCATGAGGGTCAGCTGCGCTGCCAGCTCTGAGGGCTCGAACTCGAGTAGTCTTTCACTCATGGACGAGCGCACTGAAAAAACGGCTGGTGATTGTATGGTAAATCTGTGCTGTATAGCGCTGGGGGAATGATTATTCTGTGAGTCAGGCATAAAGTGGTAAGCTTCATACTGGAAAGGCTATGAGCACTCACCGTTATGCTCCTGCGGCGAGCTTCATCCAAAATTGACTGCGCTTTAGCATGTCTACCCAGACCAACCCCTGTGATTCGAAACAAGTCTTCTATCCTCGCGATAAGATGCATATGCGATTTTATGTCAAAGCTATCCTCGCCAACAATAGCCTCGAGACACGAAAGAACTCTAACCAAATAGACGTCAGACCGAAAACGAGGTATTGGTACGAGTTCCCACCTTTCACACAAAGCTTCTATCCCTGCGTCCCACTGGCCAGGGGGAGTCGTCGCAAGTTGAGATCTCTGCAGGCGAGCGCCGATCATATCGAATAGCTCATCGACGGTCGTAAACATCCTGAAGGTCATAGCAAAGGCCCTCAGGTCTGGGGAAACTAGACGGAAAATTTTCCTCAGGTTGAATACCGAAGAGGATTGACACATGTCAGAGCCAAGACTTACCGTTCAAAGCGCGGGAATTGGGGGAGATTAGAAGCTCGAGGAGGGCGGTCAACGTCCTTTTCTCTATGATTCCGCCGAGTCGCTCGCGATCCGAGTATACCAGTGACATGGAGTCTTCTACCAATAGGTCAATACGAACCATGGAGCCTCTCCTGATCTCCCTGCGGCTTGATTTGAGTTCCGAATTCACCGGGGGAGTAGGATCTTCTACTGATAGCTCAGCTTGAACAACAGAACCTCCGTCGTTGATTCCATCCTCCAACTTAAGCTCCGGAACCACCGATGGAATGGTGTCTTCACCCGGTAGCTTGATTGGACCTATGTAACTAGTGTAGGAATTCAAAGTGGACGTGGGACTCGGGAAGTCGATTGCCGAATCCAGAAGTCGAGTGTGGTAAGGCGACGAAGTTGAGGACCGAGTCGTGAGACCTGCAGTGGAAGCACTGGAAGATTCAATTGGCGCATCCGAGAGTCGAACGTGGTATGGTGAGGTTGTGGGTGTGTTTTGAATGGTTGACTGCGAGAGGACCGGGTGCGCGTTGGTTGGGCTTGCATTAGCAAGAGACAGGATCTCGGCGATCTTCGTCAGAACGGTGGAAACATGGCCAAATGGATAGACATATGACGGCTCGTCTTCAATCACGGCAGAGGCGAGTACCGCCCTTGCGTCGGGTATCAGTGAGTCATCCTCTGTTAGCTCTAACCTCGCCGCGAGAACGCGTTTTAACACTCCATATGTGACTTCCTCTGTCTCTGGTCGTTTGTCATCGGCGGTTTTGTAAGCTGCGGAAGAAACGAGATCAAGAATCATTTTGCAGTGGTTTCTTGTGCCGAGTAAAGCTACGAGGGCGAGATATAGGACCATAGGGTCCATGTATGACAAACCTCCCCTCCGATGGAACCTATAGGAATTGTAGCCCGCGGTATGGTGATCACTGAACAGAAACCGTAGGCTATTAACATAATATAGTTTGAATACAAAATTCACTCACAAATCAGAGTCCCAAGGACTTATGCTGCGCCAACAACACTCTATGGCACTACGGAGATGTCGGTACGTTGTTGACCAGGAGTCTAGATATACCAATGCTCCCGCAAGGTTCTTGAAATTCATCCCTCCAATCTGCTTCATGACTATCTTCAAGGCTCTAGTACGAATAGACTTTGCGTATCCGGGGCTTCGGAGTTTGGGCGACGGGTGAGTGGGAGTATGTAACAAGATCAGGTAACCACTTACTGGGTGAATTCAAAAAGGGTGTGGTACATTCCTTTTACACTTTGAATATCGATAGGTCGATTTATTGGACTCTGTCGAAAGTGTGTCTCTATCCTCGTCAATTCGCGATTGATACGAATGGAGTCCACGCCATTGAGGACTACCTCTCCTAAACGTTTGATAGCTTTGCCTGAAATGGAACCGAGCCCAGGAGCCGTCGACCCAGATGACAGTGTGTCAGTTCTTGACACAATACTCGGTACCTCCAAGAACAGGGCTTGAAGAGCCATTGGGAAGAATTATGCAAAGGCGAATGTATGGGGGAGAGGAAGGAACAGACCTCAACAGCATCGGGCTCGTAAATATGAGCTTTAACTTTCGGAAGAACTCGTCTCACCTCAGTATGCATCGTGCTCGAGATGCTCATCATCATTAATCACTAAGCAGTGCTGTGGGGGGGCGGTGGAGTTCCACCGCTGGTTGAAAGGGCAGCAAGGCGGTGCCCAAAATCAAGGGCACCGCCCAGTCTGGTCGCACGGGGATGAGATAAAGTGATGCGCTCGAGGACAAGACGGCGTTGGTGGCACGCGCACGATTATTATTGCCGTTCCCACGTGGCACAGGCCCGGTTAAATCCGGTTGCGCCCAAAAGGGTAAGGTTTGTTGCTTTGGCCACCATAAAGTCCCTCTTAGCTCAGTGGTAGAACGCTTCACCAACATCACCCGTTTCATGTCTAATATGAAGAAATCAGTCGTTCGAGTCGGCTGGAGAGAACTAGCTCCACGTAGTTCATGCCTAATTTTTGCTAAACTTCAATGGGACCGCAGTCCATCATTGTGATTCCGAATCAAATGCATCCAAATTCTCCTTACAACATAAAGTTAATGGTTCGCTCAAAGTATACGGTCTACCGTGTCCATCGGAGAGGCGAAAGACGGAAGGAAGGGAAAACGTTCCTCAGGGAAACCAAAATCAGCGCCAAGCGCTCAGGATCAATTCTCAAGCCCATATTGTAGCGGATGCAGTAGCTCGGAGGACGGGTTAGCACCCATATCGACACCAACGCACCGACACCGAAATAACATCAATTCCCGGACAAGGGCCGGTGGATATGGTCGTGGGCGTAGGCGGAGTGTGGTGACTCTTGGAAGTGGTTTCGTCACAACTTGGTTGAGCAGTTGTAGGACTTGTGATGGCGGTGATGATGGTGGGAGCTACTGGTGTCGGGGAGTGGTATTTAGTGGTGGCGGCAGGTGGTCATCGTTTCATCGCAATCGTGGAGATTGAGGCCGATATGGTGCGGAGTGATCTATGTTCCTATTCCTCGCTCCGTATTTTTGACGAGTCTCTCGTACTGAGCGAAGCCCCTCAGCCTCCATCAAGAATCTTTTCGGCTGTACCGGCAGACTCACCGAATTTCTCCATACAAATACTCCAGGAACCCACAATCCGTGTTCGCCGATCCTCGGATCATATTACTCTGGTGCGCACGATCCTTCTATAGTTTCTTCGGATTTATGTTGTTATTAACGAACTAGCCCTGCTTTCCTCGGTCCTTGCGGGTTGGAGGATGTATATACGACGGATACTTGGATTCATTGTCTTGACAAATGATTGGCGCGGCGATTCGTACCTGAATGATTTCTTGGAGATCCTCACATACTTACCAAAATCGGTGGTCGATACTTCCGGCCCCAAATTTGTTTTCAAATGCCGTGTTCATGGCTATAATAGTTGCCCTGAGTGGGGAATGACCGGTATGATTCAAGTAGAAGTATGTGTGTCACCTCCTCCCCTTTGGTAAATCATTCTACGATACGCATCTAACCTTCAAGTCTACCATAAGATGGAAGGATAAAGTTGCTTGGAAATGATGCATCCCTCGACAACACTATCTTCATGAAATTGGTAACCTACCAATCCGCGCTTGGAAGAGAGTTTCTTGGTTGGCAGGAGCTACCTACTTATACCTCAATCGATCGCTGTAGGTAGTGTTTCCTCCACATACTACGTATCTCATCAATGGAAGCTCTTGCTCACGTTCCAACATAGTTACATCTGGGTTGTCGAGGCGTTTATATTACGCAGAATACCAAATAAGACACCGAATGTGCGTGAAAGGATGGAAGAAAAATCCTTCTGGTCTTGACAGACAATTGAACCCTAGCCCGATGTATAACTCGGTGGTGGATCGAGCACTGAAGAGCTTGCATCAGTCTGACTTGAACGACTTCCACTGTCCTGCTCCCAGAAAACCCGTTCATTCAGCTCCACCCCCTGCCCGTACGCATGCTTTATACTAGTTCCTGTCGCCGTAGACTTCACACCGTTAAACGGCGTCAAGATAGACCGCTCATGATTTGGCTTGATCATACCAACGCCCTGTCCCCTCCTCTTTCTCATCATTAACCAAATCAGTCCCGCAATCGTGATGAGAACGGAGACACCTAGGACACCTCCAATGATTGCTCCAACAGGTGTCTTTGTCTTCTCGTCCAATCCCGATGAGCTATCGTTTGTCTGAATCCAATCGTTGGTGACATAGAAATAATCGATATCCAGTCCCTGAGGCGACTCTGACATGTTGTGGGCTCCAGTATAGGTGATGACCATTTCATGCTCCCTCCCACCGTCGACTCGGTTGGTGGTAAACACGTGTTGGTTGAGCCACATCGTGTCGTTTTCTGCTTCGGCAGGAAAGGGTTTTGAGCCTGAGATCGTGAAAGGAACGTGGTCTGCATTGTCGATGGAGTAAACAGCGGTTGAATTCTTCAATCCGAACGTTAAGCCCGGTAATGGGAGGTTCTGCCCGTATAGAGATACGGAAGTTCCTGTTCGCCGTTTGACAGTAGGTAGAAGGTAGAAGGCCGATACGAATGATTAGAGCAATCGGAAACGGAGTTTACGTTACAAGAGTGGACACACCATTGAATTTGAAGGACATTCCCGCCCTTGGCTTTCCCGTTCCGTTAGCTCGACCACCATCTTGCCATTCCTGGCCGGTTTCGTTGAAGTAAACACAACTCTTATCGCTAGAGTCGACCCTGACTACTTGGTTTGTCAGGTTTGCATTGTCCAGCGGGGCGTACTCAATCGAGTCCAGCCAAAACACTTGGGTTTCCTTATCCCCGACGGTGGTCGTCATGATCAAGGTATGATTCCTCTTTGAGAGGTAAGCCCCCTCGCATAGGATGAGATTGGTGGTTTCGGTTACGTTGGTGTGGTATACAAACTGTTCGATGGGTAGACCGTCCACCTGGCATGTGTATCTCGGGAAATCGTCTGGCGAATCATGAGTGGCGTTGGCGTGGCGATACTTGCTGTTGTCCTTTGCACCCTTGACCTGAATATAGTCGCCTTACGGATCGACAGTTCGCATGAAAGTCAGCTATTGGCTACGTCAATTTCATGTACCAGCTCACCCTCAAAATGAAACCTGAAACTTGCTGTTGCCGAGTTAGTCCCCCTCATAGTCTGATTATACGGATCGCCCGCTATGCCGTGGCTAGCAAAGCTTGACAAATCCAAGTTCCATGTACCGGTGTTGTAAGTTATCCTGGGATCCGTGTCGTCCACAACAATTCGACGAGGGTAAAGGAAGTCCATCGGTGAGAAGCAGCTCAGGATACGAGCCTTTGAGATGATTTTCGGCACTCGAATCAACCGATACTTCATTTCCGTATCTAGATGTGATCTGTTCGGTGTTGAACTATATGACCAGAATGATTCACAACCTGCTCTAAGCATGTGGGATCTCTAACAGTGTTCCATCGCATGTGAGTGGGCCCAATAACTCAGGATCCATTATTGGTCATGGTCAGAGTTGAGATCAACACGTAGTCAAGAGGTCGATCGAAATTCGAGATAGATAGATAGACCGCATGGTCCTACTAAGCGTTGACCAAGTTCTGATCGCGTCTTTTCTCGCTTGACCTCTGGAGTCGAGCAAACAATTGACCACGATCAAACTAAGGCGATCAAGTTGAACATGGCCCTTTTCGCGTTGAATTATTTCTTTTAGTTTACAATTGGGATAACATTTCCCAATTAGTGTTTCGAGCCTCTTGTTGAGCCTGACCTCAACCCCCAGGCGCCTCAATTCATCCCCAGCAGTTGAAAAAATACACACAATATGAGAAACGAAGACCTACTACACCTAATCACAAAAACAGCTCAAAACACACAGGAGACAGGGATATCCACCCTCGACTTCACAGCGTACAATATCTGGCATGGTTACATGCACAAAAGGTCGACTTTACATGAGTTCAATGGATACAGGAGCGAGCGATCATAGGGTGGCCAGAGTTGAACGTGGTCAAAACAAGATCAAATCAGTTTGAACGAAAATTTGATCTTGCCTTGATCGCGAGTCGACCTTTTGGTCAGCTTAACTCTGGCCGTTATCATTTCCACGCACAGTAGCTTTAGTGTGGGAGACCACCTCAGCATGGGGGCAAATTCAGTTCGCGGAGGAAAGTTAATGATCACTTAAGTCTACCTCCTGTGAGCCCTCAATTATTGACATGGTATCAACA
>JANHQD010002015.1:8311-20053 GCA_024721195.1 Marasmius sp. AFHP31
CACTCATTCGCACCTGCCGTACCTGTTCTCTGTCCGGGAATGCACACTGAGCATGACTTCATGATTCATCAGAGCTCAAGAGTCAAACCTTTGAGGTCACTTCACCCACTCATCGGCTCCGTATCGGAGGCTGGTATTGCTCTGCAGAGACGAGTGCATTTCAAATCACGGCGGCGTTGTGGATACTACATTGATTTCCTTCTGGCCGCCAGGCGCTTATGTTCAATTTTTAGTCAGGGGAACCTGGATATGGTATCGCCGAGACGACATTTTCGGGAAAGATGTTCGATCCTCGTCGGCATCAGTGATGCGCCACTTCGATTTCCATCTTTGTGACTGCGGCACTCTGGATGGAATTGTATGTATGAGGTCAGTGGTTCGACCTTTGTTTCGTGTCATCGCGGACTACACTACATGAGAATTTGCCACCGCATGGTACCTCGCCAGGACTTCAACTACTTACCATCGCATCAGGAGTCTCGACAGCTATAAAAGTAGGAACTGGCTCGACTACTTTCCTCATCAGAGGCTCGAGATTTCCCTCAGACCACCAACTAACCTCTCCAGCCAATTCACGCACGATGCACTTCTCCGCCCTCGTCACCCTCGCTATTGCTGCCCTCAGTGCCTCCGCAGCGACTGTCGAGAAGCGCAAGAACGTCGACCGTCCCGACCCTGCTGGGCTCCAACACTGCCCTGGCCGTGACCCCGGCGACGCCGACAGATGCACCTTCGAGTCTCAAGAGACTGGTCCCGACGCAATTATCACCCAAATCGTAGGGAGTCCTGTCGATAACTGCAAAGGCGGAACCACGGACCTGAAAACCACCATCGGTGGCGACCGTACTGTTTCGCAGACGTGGAAGTACGGTGTGAGTGTTGGGTTCTCTGCCGATGGTGGAGAGGAATTGCCTGTTGGGGTGTCGTTTGAGAGCTCGGATACGTGGAGCAACACCGAGGCAAAGACCTTCAGACAAAACATCGAGGTTACTATTCGGCCTGGGCAGAAAGTGAGACTTTTTTTTTTCGTTTTGTATGTGTCACTTGAGTTTGACTCATCGTTCATTGGTATAGGCTGCATTGGTCGCGAAGATCACGGCGAAGACATTTGTTGGACGCGTTCGTCTCAACTATGGTGACCCGACGGGAGAGGCTGGCAAGGATGACTACCACCTCGTGTGGTATAACAATGGAGTGGGTAGTATCCAGCCTACCGACCAGGTCGTCTTCGACCAGAAGATTGTCGGCTGTGACGAGGATATCTAAATGGACACCACCCACGCGAAATGGGTTCACGACCAATCTTACGGCCTCACTACATATCTATTTATTGATTTATATAATAAAACATTCATATCAACAACTTGTAATAAAGACATTCAATCTGAAATGTGATGCAATCCTGATGTGTGCCTTTAGTTTGACAAGTAGAGTCGATTCTTAGAGTAGCGAAAACCCTGGACCGCCACCGGTCGAGCGTGTAGAGTATCCTTCCCACGGCTCTACAGTTTCTTGTTTCTGCCCCCCTCATCTTGCTCGCTCGTTGCGCTCGTTAGACAGCCTTCACACTCGCTATCGTATGTCTTTGGCCTTCCACCCAATACACATCGGCGACGTTCGTTCTGGATACCAAGCTGTACATACACTCGTGGCTGTATTGGCAAAACTCATCGATTGACTTACAGCAACGGCACTATAACACAGCTCGCACAGGCATAACAACTAGATTCTCTTAACCTTGAGAGCTGAGACTTGGGAACAAGACGATCCCGACGACCAAAAGGGGTTTACGGTGGCAGCGAGCCGTGGATTACGAGTCGTGGTTGAGCTTCGTTCACCTTGGGTTCCAATCGGAGTCAATCAAACATAGCTGCGACTCATGAGTGATTGAGCGCGAGGCTGGAGCCGCCACGGCAGACTTGCCCAATCTATTGAATTGAAAATGACCCTCCCACCTGTTCAGACAATTGATCAGCGTCTAAAGCGTGTTATATCCAACAGTAGCTGAGGCACGCCTGCTTTCGAGCTCAATAGGAAGATGACTGAGGAAACCTTCAGATGGGGCAATACTACCAAGACGAACTCTCACATCCTGACTTCTGCTCAGTATTCTTGACGTCTCGGCGCGACCGGAGTTTGGCTTTTAATCCCCGTGTCAGTCACCCTGCATTCATAGATGTTGTAGATAATAGAACATATCTGTCCAGTCGGAGGTAAGTGCGGTTCATCTTTTTGCAGAAGGCTTCAGTATATGGATAATTATCAGAGCCACCAGACGGGGACGCCCGATGTCGCAAGCCGCTTCAATCCTTTATCCAGACCGGCCAATTATGATTCCCCTGGACGGTTCACAAGACGAGACCGGGACTTCCGAGTTCGATGTATAGACGATGAATCGGTTTTCGAGGCACGAGGTCCGCTGTTAGATCATCTAACAGCCGCAATTAGTTCATTGTCTTTAATATTAATGTCGCTTGCGATTGTCAGTCTGGTTACACAAGACTAGCGTTACGATGGAGATTCAGAGCAAACTAACAATCTCTTATGTTAACAAGGCCCAAGTAGCAAGCTACTATACGTAGTGCTATCAAGCTTTATATGTTTCCGATGCTCTTCTTCGGTTTGAGAACATAATCCCACGTCACGACCTCAGTCACATTTGTGCCATAATCCCGTTCTTTCATGGTCAACCGTTCATCGACACAGGCCCACTATGATATAACTGTATAACACCAATTTACGAATCTCTGGAATAATTCGCATGGCCCCGACCTTTGTTCACAGCCGAACACGCAATCCACTCCGAAATGATCGAAGCCGCGGCGACTGGCGCCTCTCCTTCCCCTCCCACCACCATCAGACTCTCAGCCGACCTTCCCTTGATCGAAGTCAACCCCGTAGAGAGTTTCTCAGTTTCCAATCACATTATTCGCCGTTTTGATCGTGTTTTCAGTGACTAGACTCTCGCCTACACGCTCAGTTCCATTAGAGTTAGAAGGTGCCAAAGAGGGTGGCTTTCGAGGAAGAAATTCGCGGCCTAGGTGAGTTATTTTGGGCTTTGAAAATCATTGAAAACTCATTGTCCATGCCTATAACAGCACTGCGGAGAACTGAGTGATGCGGTCGCTCATTTCGCATGTGTCGATGAAACGGAATAGATCGGCGGACAGGATAGAATAGGGTGGATATCAGCACTCATTCTAATGTTCAATTCTCACCTTTTTAGGGCCTCAGGCCTCAGGGTGAGCTCCAGCCACCAACACATAACTGCAATCACTGAATACGAACATGGCGACGACGACTTGGAGGCCGGGGGTGTAGCTTCTAAGTCCAGTATGCTGTTCCCCGACTAGCGTCCACATTAACATCATGATTGTCTGGCAGCGACGGGCTCAAATCTCCAGCGCCAGCCGGAGTGCACAAGGTGTGTTTGAATCGCTCACCGTCGTTCTTTCCAAACCTCGCAACGGCTACCTGCAGGGACTTGTTGCTCAGGCAAAGCCACTGAACCGCTGGTGAGTGTTTCACTTCTTAGAATGGAAGGTGGTTGTGCTTACGTTTCTGTAGAGCCACGCGCGAGAGAGGTGACCAGGCAAAGCAGAAACCGAATTCATGGAAGGTGGGTACCGCTCATATCGTAACAATTCGTAGTATTATAACTTACTTTCTATGATAAAGCCGCAGTATCAAAGGCGTAGGGTAGCCGAGGGGGTTGTGGCAGGGCGATAGTGAAGGAGGCCTAAACGCAGATAACATACCCGAGCGACGCATGATTTTCCGTTGAAAAATGGCGGGTAGACTGACACCCATCTCTCGAAAGTGTTGATGGTAAAATTTGGTAAAATTCAACATCGAACCCAGTATGTATATACAGGAGATGCAACCGTAGCTCATGGAAGCGTAGACCGTGAGCCCTTGAAGGTGAAAACCCATCCGAGTTCGACACCGGACGTCGACAACAAATAATTCTTCGGGCGTCAACGTCCAACATCGGATACCCAAACACTGAACGATGTCGTAGACGTCACACATCTTTGTCCCAATTATGTGCTCATAAACTGAAGACATCGACTCTGAAGTAGGGTCGAGTTCGAGGTTCGAGGGTTTCAAGTCTTCAGTGTCTCAAGACTTCCATGAGTGTTCCTGAATGGTGAGTCCTGGTGAGTTTACTGACAGGCTATGTTACATTTTTCGCTAGTCTTATTATTTACAGGAACAACTGTAATAACGACGGAGGAACCCTTTCCCGTTCTGTTGAAATCTTGCTCGCCAAGTTGAAGCATAGTGAATTCGAAGAATCATAACAAGCGCCGGCCGGGTCGTGTCTTTCACTCAAACCACTACGCAACAGCGTTAACCGCGTTTCCCTCAAACAATCCACGTCTTTGCTTCCAAAATCTCGAGCACAGCGCTTCAGTATTCAATAACCACCCTTCTGTGTTCAAGGTTCATTGTTCCCAAAATTTGGCCCTGCACCTGTCCTAAATCAATCCGAAACTCGAAGTCTCGAATGACCAGGTTCTGTCCGCAGCCTTCTCTCTCGCTTTGTGTACGATTCTCAAGGGTAAAAGGGTAAAAAGGAGTCAGGTGGTTTCAGAACTTCGTATTCGTAAGTAACATGCACATTTCTCTATGTTTTTCAACTGATCTGGTACTACAATGCGTAATTTTGGACGCAGCTGGAAGCCGATTTTTGTGTTCATGCACTTGGTTCTTCGGTGATAGCACGCTTAGGAACTTGAGGTCATCCGAAATACCATCGGGCCTGAAACAAGCGAACGTGCTATACCCCAAAGATAATCGTTGTCGTCCCCACTCTTGCCAGCAAGCAGAAGATTGTTGCAGGGTTTGGGTGGAAGGTTTCATATTAGATCTTTTCAATAACCAGCCGAGAAATTGATAAGCTGGATTTTAGATCTCATAGCGAGATTCATCGTCGTCTAGCAGATTGTTCGAATTCATTCGCAGACACTACAACGGCGAGGTTTCTTCTCCGACTCGGCGCATCACGCGAAGACCGCAGTATCAAACCCTCTGTGCCGTGGAAAACTCTGCTTTCTCATGACGTTCGCGGGTTCTACAGCAATTTGATCATCGAAGAGGTGAGTGCATTTCGGTTGCTCGAAAGTTGAGCGGCACTCTTACTCACACGGCACCCAGCAAGCACCCAACTTCCGACTGTCTTGATCACATAATAGGGGTCACAAGTACTGTGTGCCCGCGAGCCTGATCGAATTTCTTCAATCTACCTATCTACCAGCCATTGGAGCCAAGTAGCTGTTACATGGATACAGCTTAGTATTCAGGGCCTGTCGCCTCATCGGCGGTCCGCCAGTCAGCCAGGGAGCGAACATGACAGGGCGAACTTCGGATTTTTCCGACATACTCGAAAACGCACAGCGTCCCGGTTCCTCGTCGATGCGTCCCTATTATGCATGCTGACCGCAACATAGTATGCATACAAAGTTTGATGGGATCGAGCAAATCACTATTGCGCTCCCCGCTCACCGTCAGTATGCGCGGTCGGGCGTTATATCAAGTTATGCTCTGCAGCCCGACATCACCATCACGCCGAAAACGAAACCGAGTCTTTGGGATCAAGATCGACGAAGAGAGTGGTGAATTCCACCACTGTTCGTTAGCTTATTCCTGTCACTGTCGCCCGCTGGTTAACAGCGCGTCGCTTTTGTCGGGATCAACCACAAGAAGAGCGAAGGGAGAATCCGTCTCGACAACAGCGATCCCACCGGAGAGGCTGGAAAGTACGACTACCATCATATCTGGTACACGGACGATTTGGCGTCTTCGGTACTACCCGAAGAGTAATGTGAGCCGCAAGGCAGTTATTTTTGTCGTCGACGTAAATGTTGATCTCCACCCAAACTGTGTTACGGGACGAGAAAAAAGAAACCTTGGAGTGCCAAGCCAGTCAATCGGATTACCCACCGATTGGTGTTCAAGGACGAAAAATCTATTCAGAGGCCCGAGCTCTCTTATGGTTGCGCAGACTTGTAGTTTTTCAACCAATTTGTGCCACAGAAACAGTTTGTCCCGTGTGGTCCGGTGATTGTGTTGAAGATCATTTCGTTGCTTGAAAGCGCCGGGATCTCGAGGGAAGTCCCTTCTAATAATTCTGGAACAATCTTCATCCTGATCAGGTACCGTGGTCCTACAGCATGGACAGCACGCTGCACAAGTTAGTAAAAGCCGTTATTGATGTATCGTCTTTCAGGGGGTTCGGGAGAGTCATGATTAACGGGACCAGAATCGAACTGAACGTTGACTCTTTGGGCTGGAATCTGGTCGGATCTAATGTCAAGTGCTCAACAGGGTACCAACTGACATACCAATGATAAACCTGAAGCTAAGCTATCCTCCGGGCAATTATACGACTTCTTGGCCCCTATCGGTCTGCCGCTGACTTCGAGTCTCTATGGCCATTATTTACTTCAACGAAGTACATTGATAAGATGGACGACTCCTTACCGACTCTCCAACCATTCCAGCTTCTCAACCCTCCCCCCGAGAAACCTGGTACCTACAGTAGCCCTCGTGCATCGCTCAATTTGCCACCTACCTCGAGTCCAGTCGTAACCAGATGGAATCGAATGAAAGTGACTGGTAAGTCGCGTTCATAGACAATGGATTGGAGACCTCAGTCACTTTCGGCTGACATGTCCTTCCACTCATATCCGAACTGCTCGCATAGGTATCACACGCATGGGAATCAGTTTCCCGGCTCATCTAACCAGCAAGTCGTAGAGGACTATAACCTTGCTTCCACCACGAGTGCTTTGACACCGATCGAGGATGTCGGACCGAACCTCTTACCCTTAGCGTGATTTTTCCTGCCTCAGCTTTCACTCCGTCGTGCTCATTGTTTTTCAATTCAGAGTTCCCTCAGATGCACTTGGAGAGAACTTGAATGCAGCCTACACGCCGGTCGCTACCGGTGTTTCGATATATCCAAGCCAGTCATTCGTTTATTCACAACATCTGCAACGGTTACCGGACATTACATCTGGCCCCGGAGAGTGGACACCAACTACCCCTACATATTCGCATCAGAGCTATGCGTCGACTCCCGTCGACAATGACCGACTGCTCTCACACTGGTCAAACCCTTTCAAGGAGAGTCAAAAACTTCCCCAAGCTGCACAGGTTGTAGTTGGACCCGCCTCGGATGAATCTCGGGCCTGTGGTGCGACCTTGGGTCAAGCGGCGCTCAACAACGCTTCTAACAACCTCAAGTCAGTTATCATCATATGAAAGCTAAGATTAAGGCCATTAACTCGCAGGCTGTCCCCGCAGTTCCAACACGCCTAGTACCAGTTCGAGTTACGATGTTTACAATCACATGCCCTTCCCCTTTCATGACAGTCCGCCGTCGCCAATCATCTCCACCGACTTTCACAGCAACGCCCACAACGTGGGTCGATCTCTGGCCAGCCAGGCCGCGTCCGACCCCGGCAAGATGGAATCTGCCAGCTTTCAGGCCATTTACCCTTCCGTTCGGTCTGTAGTAGGGTCGTCCGCGGTAACGGAAGCAGGGAAAGCTCGTCGTGCGACACCAGGAGCCCCTTCCCGCTACTTCTGCGAGGTCCCGGGGTGTGAATCTCACGGTTTCACGACGAGACATAGCCTGCAATGTGAGCCCGTCACACTTCTAGTCTGGCGACTTTTAACACACCTCACAACCAAATGGTAGATCACCTTCGAGCACACAATGGGGAGAAGCCCTTCGTATGTAGTCGATGTGGATATGCCTTTTATTCGCATTCGGACCTCAAGCGGCATCAGCGTCGAAAGTGGCCGTGTCCGCTACGTGCCTGAGGACTGGGATGAATTATAATGAAAGCCAGATGTACATATGTATTTTACTCCAATGGGTTTCTCTTTTGTTCCCATCTCCAACAACAGTGATGAATATTTACTCTTTGCCAGACAGCTTGAATGTGTCTTATGTTATTGACGAACATTCTCTCTGTCAGGCCCAAGCTGTAGGTATGTGCCACCTAAAATGATTAAATAACAACATTCACGGGTGATCACTCCGTATTTAAATGCCTTCTTGATGTATTCACTCGGACTCGGTCATTGAATTCAGTAAAGCTTTCAGTACGGCGTCGCAACCCGTCTGCGAATTTTAACGACTCACAACTGACTTGTATCACGAGCTTGAAGATGTAACTTCAGGTATTCGGACCAATCCATTGCAAGTCTATCACGACTCGCGAGTAGCCAATAAAGGATGTTTTGCGGGTTCTCAATACTATGCGTTGCTAGAGAAGAGCGTGGATCAGGTAGATTTTGAGATGTGAGCAGGAACAAGTACAGCCCTCAGAGCCAGGGCCTGTGCGGCGCGAACTTCGAACGCACTGGGGCATTAGATATTTGGACCTTGCGAACTCGTCGAGTATCGGGTGTCGGGTGTTGGCACCCTGTAAATCTTACGACGATGACTTATGGGGTCGCGGAAAGTCCGGTCAATCAAAAACTCCCGTCTGGTCAGATTGATTGACCGGGATTCTCGATGAGAACTTCAGCCTGGATGATATTGTCCAAATTGAGAGTAGACGTGATGGGACATAGCCCCAGAAGAGATGATTATTGTGATCACGTCTCAACGCGAGCTTAAATGGCTTAGTTTGAGCCCTCAGACCTCAGAGTCGAATGAAACGAAGCTGCTGGCTACTGCGACCTAAGCACGCATCGGTGTCTAGTAGTGAAGGGTTGGCCTGCCCGTAGGTGGCGTGAGAGCCGCTGTGAAAATTCATACTCCGAACCGCACTTCTCCGAAACCCTGACCGTACAAGACTCTACTATATAGTTGATCAGTTGATGGGATCGAGGCTCGTCTGCACTGCCGTGCCAACGGGCGGAACACCTGGCCAGATGGGCGCTGTTTGGAGTCGTACGCGTAGTCTGCAGCAAACAATCAATCATCTCAAGCTTACATTCGCGTTGTGGAGTGTTCTCGCGACATTACCGATTTTTGCATATGTTTCCGGAGGTCTGACGCTCTGACGCCGGGAACCTTTGTTTGCCCCTTGGGTCTGACCACCTAATAGCGATGGCAAGCACTCACCTCCGAGTTCTCGTACAAATTAGGCGGAATACCGTGAACTCGATATGCCCGCCACGAATAACTTCTAAGCCACTATGGACTTTGAGCAAGAACCATCAAGCTCAGCGAGATGTCGGCGGACTATATCGAACGTTCTAGGACTAATTTGGGTCAAATTAGATCATTGGGGACTATTCCGGGCAGCTAAAAGGTATCCTGCGACGAGTTGGATGTATACCATCTTTTTTCAACGCCGACTCGCCAGAATTCATGCCATCCCACTCTATCCCAGCCCAGTCCAACCCACTCCCCCACTGCATCCAACTGCATCCCACTCTGTCCCACCCCGAATAACTGCATCCCACTCCATCCCACAATTGGAAGTAGGCCCTAGCCGCCATGAGCGACGAAGACATCAATGGACGCGCGTCACCCAATGATGACAATGCCTCAAATTCAAGGAAGCGCCTCGAGGCGCGCAAATGTTTAAAAACGATTGGCTGGAGGTCACACCTGCAAAAGGCATAAGCCCTGCCGGCGTCGTATTCAAACATCACTGCACACCGGCGATTGGATACGGAGGAAACCTGGTTCGAGTTGAGCGCTCTAGAGTCTACACCCAAATTACACTCAAACTCACGAGCTCAGAAGCTCTGGAGGAGGTATAATATACCTCTCTCCTTTCCTCTCTTTCCCTTCTTTCCCTCCTTTGAAAAAACTTGATTTTTGTGTACTAACAACAGACATCCACGAGCCGAGGTTACATTGATCAAACAAGCCTCCGCCAAAGCGGGGCGCTGTAGGTCCAAAAGCGGAAGGAGAGAAGGAAATGTAGGATGTATGAGACGTGGGTTATCTATCTGTTATTATTCCAGGTTCAATTGGCTCCTGTTGTGATACAACGTTCATAATCTGTGCCATTTATGTGTAGGACCTGTTTGCTTTGGCATCGGCCGTCGATCACAACATAACATTGTGGAAAAAGAAATTGCTATCTTAGCATGTACCTAAGGCGGTTGAGTGCCCACGACACCTTAGGCACCGCATGTCACAGGTGAGGCGACCTAATTGGGGGGGTTCTTTGTACGTGAGAAACCCACCTAGAAGGTCCCCCTCCCATGTGAGGTCGTTGGTGCCTGTCACGGCTTCCTTTTGACCCTCCACCACCTCCTCGCTGCTAGCTGTAGCGCATAATGAATACCAACCCATCCGGAACTAAGTGGGCTCCAGATACGGTTGTATATGGTGGTCCTAGCTAGAGGAGAGTTGGTCGTGACGATTTGGGCAAGCGGCTGTGGAGATACATGGCGGCGGAGGGTGTACCACATATAACAGGTATTCCAAACAATTAGATGCTCAAAATATCTTTTGATAGCGCAATCTATAGTATAACTCGCCACTACAAATCAGCAATGAAGGAACACATGGTATTGGCTGAGCACTGTACGGTACACAGGTCGGAGGAGGTAGTATGTCAGGTCTGTTGAATCTGATCAGTTGCGCGCTATTACCGGCTCATATTCTGTGTTGCAATTGTCTTCATCCAGGGTAGCACGTTCCCCGAGGATCATGTACATGGCCGTGAAGATACGGCCATCGGTAGGACCAATGTACGGGGAGGAGGTCTATGAGGCATGCGAAACTTACCTCGATCAGTCTTACTGGGCTCCAAATTTGCACTAGGATTGCCTTATACTGGAGCACGTCACCGCTAGGGACTTGGCTTGGTGGATGCGACAATGTAACATCTACAGTGTGCACCGTACCACCTACAGGGAGGTAGGGGTATCATAGGTATGCCCGATCCTTTTCTTTGCGGGCGGTAGCGAGCATAGCAGGTACGCGACATTCTATTGATATTCCATTACGAGGGGTTAAAAAAGCCGTTCAAGCGTCCTAGTTCTCTCGGGAAACTGCTGCTACGGTATCGGTTTTTGTCGCTGTGAAGCCCGGGTCATACAAGGTTTCCCAGGTCAGTTTGTTTCAAGAATTTCGAGCGGCCAAGGGACCTGATCAGATGCTCATTAGTGTCTTCACCTTTTGAGCACCGCGGTCAGGGTTGCTGTTAAATGTTCGTGTAGTAGCAGAGTGTCTGTGCTACCGAAAGAACACCGACTCGCATGTAGGTAGAATTCAGTCACCCTGCGGGGTTCCCTACAGTACATATAAGTTTTATGTAGCTTTACCTCGTACCACATATCCCTAAAGTTGTTATGAATTGCATACCGTAGTGAACTGAGCAGGAATCGAGGTCATTTCAGACAGAAATACGACGAAACTGAGAGTACCGGAGTTCTCGGGCATTACCTTTTATTTTTCCTGTACATTTCGTCGAAGAATTCCACGAAAAATTCTATGCGATGATCATCTATGCTTCGGTGACTATCTCCCATATTTAAGTGTGATTTATTGAAACAGTCTTAACAACTAGTATGTGGAACCATCGAGTCAACCGTCAGTTACAGCAGTTTGACTTGCATCCTTAAATTGCTCAGTGTCCAACCGCTCACGTATCTCTCATGCAGCGGAACCATAATTGTCATATATTATAGAGTATCTTAGACGAGTTTGGGGCATGGTTATTCTCAAGTCGGACTCAGTGCATTTTCGACCATATGTTTCCGTATGTCTTCGGCAAACCCCGGTTCGCGGCGGTTGAGAGTGCATGTCAGTCT
>JANHQD010002016.1:0-14354 GCA_024721195.1 Marasmius sp. AFHP31
CAGGAAGATCGATATTCATCTGCTGAGGGTTGTTGGTAGGACTCGAGGGTTCAACGGCTGTTGTACCAGGTTGTGCTGAACCAGATGACATAGTAGTATTAAAGATGGGAGTTGTGTGTCTTCGCTTTCGAGTAGGTCGAGGGATTCCAGATTTCTGGTATGAAGAACCTCTGAAGAAATCGGTTTGTGTGCGGTTACGAGTAGGGCGGCGATCGTTGCGATCAGAGCTCATAAACTCTGGAGAGAGATGATAGTGATAGTGTAGTGAGGTTAATAGAGCCTAGGCGGGGCCCATAACCTGTTAGAAGGCTACGAGATTCAAGTGAAGCTTAAGGTGAGAGCCAAAGATGGGGGATCAAAAGGTATTGATCTAGTTGCAGAGTGCAAAGTATATACGGTAAGTAAGTATTAAGTTAAAGCAGAGTTAAAATAAAGTTTAAACTCAGTTTAGTTAGATTAAGTTTAACAGAAGGTCCCCAAAGACATATCCTTTCCCATGCAGGTGCTCCACTGCCTTCTTAACTTGATCATACGCATCCATTGGCCAATCCTCCGTATCCATGTTCCTTGCATCCGTCCCTTTCAAATACTCCATTACAATCATCCGGATCGGCCCTGTGTATAACCCAGACGACGGTCCCCTGCCACCTCGCGCCTCTGAATGCTCCAACACATCATGCTCCCCGTCGAGGAGGCCAACATAATAAAGTTTAGGAGCCCGATCCTCTGCAGCGAGGAGCTGGTGAGCTTCGTACCCATAGCGATCAGAGAATTTGACGATGACCTCACGTCCGTCGACTTCTTCTTTAGCAACATAGATGAGGTTCGTACAGTCCTTATCGGCGATGGCACGAACATATTCGATGGTGACGAGTTGCTTTCGTATACGACACGAGTACTTGAAGCACTGCGGGAAGTATCGTGGGTGTGGTTGGTAGGGTATCAGTTTTTCGATGTCCTTCTCATCAACGTCTTGGTAGTACTGTTCGAGGCGAGGCATAAAGTCACGAACCGCCGTGATAAGACACGCCGTTCTGTGGATTCGGTCATCGTGGCAAACAGAGTCGTAGCCGATCGGTGAGCCGCTGAACGATGAATCTGTCAGTCCAAACAACACCGAGCAGAGCGAAATAGCTCCCTCCTCCCCCAGCTAGAAGCAGGTGGGGACATGGACACCTCTCTCGGAAGTACTTGATCTGTATGTAGAGCGAAGAGTAAGAAAGAGCAAATCGAGCTTACTCGGGAGTCGGGACCAAAAGACTCACAGCGTCTTCTTGCCATTTTCTCAAAGCACTGTATTCTGCTTGGGCAATAACGTCGCAATTCCCTTCCCCCAACGTCTTCTTGAATTCAAAGGTAAGCGCCGGAATCACACACCCGGTCCAAAGTCAGTAGTTCCTTGGGCTAATCGTAGGTGGTCGTGGTCGTCAGCCAGGCGCGACATGACTTGAACAACGGTGCATGACTCCATACCTGATAGAACTCTATACTCCCACAGCTCAAATTGACTCGGAACGACCTTTTGAATAGCGCCGCGGCTTTTGCCTCCAGATCCTCAAAGCACAACCTCTGCTCGAAATCGAGTGTCGATATATCCTTCAGGCGTCGAGTTTGGAGGCGTTTATTGCTGGGGTGGAGCAAAAGAACATTGATGTCGATAGAAGTTGGACGAGAACCTGCAGTGGTATTCGGTGACCTGATCGTTCTCGAGTTGCTCATGTGAATCAGAGAATGACAGTTCGAAGGGGGGGGGGCAGAGTTCGAATGGGAGGTGGAGGCGTAGGGCCGATAAGGTGGTTGTGGGTCCAAGCAATAAGGAGGGGCTGACAAAGCGGCCCTGGGCAAGCAGACGGCATCTTCCGGATTTGCACAGCATCATAAGTACATTTGATAGCACTTCACGCGTACCGTGTACGCTGACTCGTTCCATCTTCTTCTCTCGCCTGATTGTGAGGACTGCGGCTATATGTCGCATTAGTTTCCCTTTTATCCAGCCTCGATTCCTGTTAGAACACAATTATCATTGGGCATAAAATGGCGATGCGGTTCAGAGGGTGCTAATGTTCGCCATGACGCGTCGATTGAACTCCCAAAAAAAAGGTCACCAAAACAGAATCAAGAGAATTTCAGACCCTCAAGATCATATTTTGGAACCTGAACAGCTCCATCTTCACTACTCGTGGGTCTACAACCTTGGTGTTTCTCGAATTCTTGACGACTGATAATCAGTTCCAAGGTTGATCCCTTCACAGCAGTGGTGGGAGCGATGGGTATGCGACAAATCATGCTTTTCTAACCCTTATATGGTGTTCATCGATCGTCCTTAGTTGAACCGCTATAACATTCGCTTTCAACATGGCAGCGGAGAGCGTAACTCAGCCTGGGGTAAGCGTGGCTTGATACTTAGCTTCCGAACACAGCTTCCTACATTGACACCAGTAGTACAGCAGCTCACTCCTCAACAGCCATTATAATGTGCACTACATGTTGTTGTGCGATCCAAATTGAGGTCGATCCTCGAGGCTTCACGCCTTGTACAATGGTAGGCCTTATCCAAATCAGTTGATTCATTCAGGTCTTACGATTGAAATACTCTAGCTAAACATACCAGGCTATCAAGGGTGCCATCGAGTTCCCCTCGTTTGTTTCTGAGGCGCTGACCAGTTTTGAAGTTTCCCCCCCCCTCTTTTTTCTCTTTGCCGCCGGGTCGTTCTTCCTTGCTCCTTCCTTACGCATCCTCTCCTTCTCCTTTATTGCACTCTTCCTCCAGGACGTGCATATTTTATCATGATGAAGATCCGCCGAAGCTTTGAGAATGCCGCCCAATTACACGCGAAGCATTCACCTGATGGCACACCGATATTCGACAGCTCAGGACAATCGATAAACTTCGCTGGAGCTCGTAGAGATGGTAGCTACGCAAAGAATACCGTCCCAACGAATGTATCACCAGCTACGATTACATTGTCAGTACTGGTGGCACTTTTTTTCATAGCCTTGATCTTGGGTGTGTGTTCGCCGTACTATTTCATTTTGTGATTCCACTGATATTATTCCTTCTTCAGCGTGTGTATGGTGGAAAATAAAGAAGAGAGAAAACCAGAAGGTCAGGCTGTACTCCTTTAGCAGCCTGCCTAGCGACATTTGCGGTTTGAAATCGAGGTCCAAAACCAATTCGTCATCATTCATTGAGATGAACGTTCCCAGCATCAAGAAGCCGGCGAGGGCGTTCGTCATACCGAGCCCCTTGCCTAATATAGAGACTGGTTGGGTTCCCCAGATCGAGAACTACAACGCTGTCCCAGCTATCAATAGCCAACTTCCCGCTGATGCTCAAACAGCGAGAGACGGAAAGAGATGGCTGAAGTCATTTTTTCGGGGTACCCTGAACGAGAAATCAGAAGCTCCTGCCTCTTATCACGTATCGAACGGCACTTACTCCAACAGGTCATCGGACGCTACCTTGGTCAGAGGAGGACCACCTGGCATTCCCCTACCGCCAACGCCACCCAGTATCATCGTTCATCCGCCGACGCCTCCCACCCCGCCTCCCAATGGCAAGAAACCCAGAAACTCCCCTCCCCCTCTTTCTAACACCACTGAGCTATATAAACCGCCATCGTCCCGATTCTCCTTCTCCCCTCTTCCCCCCAAGACCCCAGGTTCTAACGCAGACCCTCTCCCCAGCCCAGCCTGCAACACCTCCTTCAGCCACCAAAAATCCACAGCCCCCCTCCAAATGTCCGCGAAACATCTATCTTCTCTGTCTAAATCAGGATCTGGCAACGATGGGTTATCATTGCCACGACTGATGGACGTGACTGAGACCTTCACACCATCTCTCGTCTTGGGCGAGATGCTGATCCACATCGGTGATACCATCCGAATGGTCGAGGAGTACGACGACGAGTGGTGTTTGGTGCAGAGAGTAGGAAAGCCCGACGCGCCGAAAGGTGTCGTACCGAGATTCTGCTTGACGGAGAGACAGGCGGCAGTCTCACGACGACTGGATAAAACTAACCAAGTCCATTCAGGCAATCACGAAACGGTTGTAAACACTTCAAACTTGACGAAACCTTTACCTCCTTGAGCTTCGCCCGGCACTCAAGCAACGTTAAACTCCGTACCTGTCGCATCATCGTGGATTCATGACGATATGTCCGTTCCTCTCAAGTTTTCTACTTTAGCTCAACTACGACCCCCATAATATTTCCAACTATTCATTGTGGCGTTTTCGACCCACCACGATCTTTTATCTTTATCCTTTCAAACCTTTGGTCGGATCGTTCTTTTCTCACTCTCTGTCCTCTATTTAAGTGTGTGGCGACGTCGACGCCGTCCATTGGCCTCCATACCTCTAACAACGTTATCGATGCTACCTTTGACAAGAACAGTTACCAAATCGACCCTTCAGTTGAGGTACCCAATCTCTAGTTCCTACTGTTTTCACCTCGGTTGATTGCTTCTGCGCTTCCTTGTACCTGTATAATATTTCTGATACTTTTCGCTCCGCACTGACCACCGATGAGCTTCCGTACTTCAATCGAAGGCAGGTTGAACCTATCGGAGTCCTGGTCAAGTAGCGACCGAACCCGCTATCGATATGGAAACGACGATCGGATGAAAAAGACGAGAATACCCGCTTTCCCGACAATATTGATGCAACGGCCCGACCTTCTCGAATGTTGCCTATTCAAGGTCTCAGCTGAATTTGATTGATGGTAGTCCGCTATTCAATCTTGGGCGACACAGAGTTGCTGCTCACCTCAGCAACCGACGACCGTTCTTGAGATGGAATCTCGCAATAGAGCCAGAGCAGTAAACATGAAGGTCAAGATTCGATGTGGGATACATTAGGCGGGCTAGAGATACAATACAGACCATGCTAGAAAGAGGAGTCCATGATGAACTCAATGCAGAGGCGAGAGTGAATAACCAAAGTAGGAATAAAAAAGCGAGTGAAAATGTGGCCATGACGGTCGTACGAAAAATATGGTACCGACAAATCTCCGTACGTGAAGCGCGCCTGAGAGTGCAACGACGCCCAGACTCGACAGCGCCTAGCATCAAAGATAATATATCTATCAGTATGAACTGAAGCAAGCATCTAATTCCAGCACCCACCTCAATGATCGATGGCCGGTTGCTAAGATCCAACGACTGCTACTTCCTCCCGTAGACATTCTGGTCGTTACCGTAATTGATACTGTGGCCCTCTCCCCCATATATATTTTGAGTCCCCGTACTGTTGTTGGTATTCATAGTCCCCGACCCCGTATTCGTGTTGTTGGTTTGGCTTCCCCAACCGGAGTTGATATTCTGAGGCCCGCTGCCCGTGTTCTGATACGCGTGCTGGACGTTGGGATACCAGCCCTGCATAGGAACGTTGCCGCTCCAGCCCTGCGTAGGAACGTTGCCATCCCCACTCTGCGTGAGAGCGTTGCTGTTCCCTCTCTGCGTTAGAGCGTTGCGATTCCCCCGGCTCGGAGTATCTGAGTCTGAGTTTGAGCTCAAGTTCGAGTTGGAACCGTTAGAGCGTCGAACGACAGCTTTCTGATTGTCGGTCTTTTTGGATCGTGCGAGGAGTTGAGCAAGCATCGTAGGGTGGATGTGGTAAAAGCTGGGCGTGAGAGTGGGTGATATGCAATGAGCAGTAAAAAGTAGGCTTGGTGTTGTACAAAATAACATTAGCTGCGACTCAAATTTATACCCAATCCAAGTGGAAGTACTTACGACACAGCTCGGTGCGTTCCGAGTAACCGGTTTCTTCAGCGTCCACCTCCAGTTTGGTGCTAAGCATGCCAGGCATTGTACTTCTTTTGTATTCCCTTCTTGTTGCGATCCCGATGACAATAGGATCGACAGCTGGACAAAGTTCTCCCAGTAAAATCAACACGAGGGCAGCCTCTAGACGCACGCCGACCAGTCCAGTTATTGAAGCCAGTGAGCCACCGTGTGTTCGTTCTTCAACCATTGCACGCCCAGCCGGCGACGAGAAGTGCGCCAGCTAGAACGCCAACTAAGACCAGCTAGGACGAGATCCTTGCACCCAGGATTCCAGCTTCCTATACGGAACAAAGCGACTTCGTACAAAGCACCTCATTGTACCCTGGTCCCGTTCCCGCGCTCACAGCTGGACCCACAACATCACCTGGGCAAAGCTTCCTTGACCCTGTAGCACCGCCGGTATCCATTGTTATTGTTGTCTGAATTAGGCAAGACTTCGAACACATTGAGTTTGCCATTGTCTGTATAGAGATAAGACTTTGATGCGCCACTGATTTCGTTGCAATCGGTGTACGCATAAACACCGTAGACGTCTGTGTGCGACATGTACAAGGTAATCCCAAGGCTGGTGGATTATGACAAAAGACAGTACAAGGCAGAGAGCGGGAGAAGGAGATCGGGCAGTGGAAGTAGAGGGAGGAAGGATCTTATCATTGTCATGCACTCAAATAGTACAAATGCTGCACGCGATGTCTGGTATTGTTCTCGTTCTTTCGAGGCGGCCGCATTCACAAACCGAATAGTTGAAACAAGCTCTCAGTATATCCAAACCGACGCTTTTCGGAATACTGGGCTGCGCAAGCTAAACGAGTTGCACCGTGCAATTGACGCGGCAGATCAACAGGATAGTGAGGACTTGATGACTGAAGGGCTCGAGGCTTTCCGGATTGAAACCCCTGAGTAGATTAGGTGCTTTGAGCTCGGGGAATCAAGAGACATGGAGGTCAAAATGCGACGGATTGAACCGACACAAGAAGACGAGGTCACATAGTGAACTGGGGATTTCTGTATCGTGCAGCGTAGACTTCGAGATTGGGGGGCTGAGCCTGTATCTGCGCGTTGAAAATCCTAAGCAAGAAGATCTGGCAATCCCGGCCCATATTCGTGGTTGAAGGTGAAAAGAAAGGGGAACTCGGGAACGACTTGATGGTGATCATGGTGATGATCGCTGATCAAGTCGTATTTGGGCGCTTAGAGTAGGAAACACATCAGGGTTAGAGACACGGGATGATATGCTACTTCTCATCGGTCGCCCTATGCGAGTAGAGATTAAGGTTCGATATTCAATCAGAGAACAAGTTACAATAAATCAGGTAAGTTAGAGAGAGAGAGTAGCGAGATAACAATAGAGGTAATGGGATAGAAGACGAGGGAGATAGGCTAAGTAAAGATAAAGAGGATCAAAAAGGCGTGTAAATGCACGGCCATGAATCCATGAGTCCACGACAGTCCTATGGAGGGTATGCACGATAAGGTGCCTCCAGCGTATCTTGAGTACATGATAAATTTGAACAATGGCCTAACGCGGTTACGCCTGAGCAAAGTGATAGTCCGTCCGTCAGTACGAGCCGAAACAAGCACTGCTGCGACTGGCGAGTACTCACCCCGATATCAGTGGCCAGTACCCACCATTTAACAGCCGTTCAGGACCTCCCCCGCGGACTCCCATCCTCATTTACTCCATGATAGATATTATGTTTTCCATCTCCATAAACATGCTGCGTTCCCTGATCGTTATTGTTATTCATTGTCCCTTTGCCCGAGTTATTAAAGTTCATTTGCGTCCCCCCTCCGGTGTCATTCTGGGGGCGGTTGAAAGTGTGCGCGTTGCCAGGCGGGATCTGTGTTGGGTTGGGGGTTCGCGAGGTAGGCTTGATGTGTGGAACGGAGCTTTTGCTATCCCAGGGCATCGTGATGGGCAAGGCGAATGGAGGGTGAAGCTTGAAGAGTAGACGATAAACGGTGAACGGTGGACAGTAAGCTTGAGTTTGGCTAATGAAAACTATCAATCGTAACTTGATTTTATACCTGAAATCGAAGTTAACGTACTTCTCATACACTCAGTTCGCGACGAGACCCAGTCCTCCGTTAGCTTTGTCCTCGTAAACATTGTATTTTCGTTGTATTGCCCCCATCCCAATCTGCTTCTGATCCCGATGACACGGGGTCGGTGACTGGGAATACCACACTGTAGTCTTCACCGGAAACAGCTTGCAATCTTCTGGCATCGAACACAAGGACAGCCTCAGTGGGTCCGCTGTCCGACGATTGCGTGGGTTCAGTGGATAAATCAACCCCATCAACCTGATAACCTGGGGTAGAGCGCCGATCGCCCGACTCGGACCGACAACATGCGAGGACCGAACACTGGTCAAAGCACTTAGCGAACCTGAAATTCGTGGCGCCTCATTCAGAACAAAGGGCATAATAGAAACGCTTTGAGCGACACCTCGGACCCGATCCCGCTGCTTGTTGGACCCACGACGAGTCGGAGTAAACAAATCTTCCTCCATCCGCGCGATATCGCCCCCATTGGTTCTTGTTGTCCATGTAGAAACCCGCAAACAATGAGTTTGACCTTGTTCTCAGGCTGACTATTAGGATGACAACAATAAAGGGACCAGATATGGGTCTGGGTACGCCACTAATTCAACGGGATGATTCGCAGCCACAATGGATACATTCGTGTAATTGGACGGATGGTCAAATGGTCTGATTGAAATGGTCTATGGCGCAGGAAGTCCGAGAGACATGAGATTTCGTGTACAGATCCTTCAGCAAGTGGAGGACAACCTACTAGCTGGGTATCCATCACTCCCCATTCCTCACGCAGAGTTCGGAGGGAGAACAAACCACGAGGAGTGAACAGCTCTGTCCGAGAAGAATGAGGTCTGAAGATAGCGAAGTGATGGTAACGGCAATACAATAGAAGGAAAGGGCTGTGCCGGCGTGATTATCTTTGGGGGACCTCATTTGTATCTGAAAGAGCTATGAGACACCGCGTGTGGTTCCCAATCCCCAGCTCCCAATAGCACCCATTCATGCTTCGCGTTCACAGCCCATTACGACGAGACTTTCGAACACGACTCAGGAAGCGACAATGTGCCAAATGTGTCTATGCGAGATCCACCGCCGACATTTGGCTCCACGTCTTTGGTCACACCGGAAAGGTGGCGTACAGAAAGAGCCATGCGCTCCTCCTCAGTACTAGACGCCCGATGGTGAGCGAAAGAGATTCGAATTGGGAACAGAAGCAGCGAATTTTGGCGGCTAACTTCGAGGCTTATGATATGGCGGTAACAATGACCTCGAATCACTCCAGCCGACTGAATTGAGCAATCGATCCTGGTACTCGCCCAAGCCAAAACTTCGACTGAGTCGAGAAACAGAGCCGTCACGGATGCGGCTTTATTGGATCCACCCCGCCTGGAATGTGGTTTTGGATGGTCGACATCGAGAGATGGTATTCAAGAGATACCGTGTTCCTTCGGACGTTGCACCATGAACCCAGTGGGCACTCATATGGTTGCAATGGGGGGGGGTGTTTGGACCAGTAGCGGAGGCGTCAGATCTCGGCGACCACACTCTCGGTGTGGTGACCGCAACAACCTCGTAAGGTTCCAATCGTCCAAGTCAAACACTACAGTAAAGTTCTACAGCACCGAGGGCCGGATGAACTCTCAAAGACAGACAGATAAGCCCTTGCCCACCGCGAGACCTTTTCAAAGAGTAGGAAAAGCCCACCCACAAGGAGTATGTGCAGGGCCGCCATAGCTAAGGCTGTTACGGGAGCGCCACGTCCTCCCAGGTGAACTAAAAGACCATCCTCCCGTATCTCCTTCGCCCTATGAGTGCCAACCGATCCAAAGCTATTACAATCGTCCGGCAACCTAAAGATCGGACCGAGCTCTCGAGACTTCGTCGGCACAACCCTCTGAATCCTGGGAGGCCGAGCGTCGGAAATCACAGGCTGAACAGGACAAACGCGACAAGCCCGAACGATTGTTCATCTGTGCTGACCGAAGAGCATGGAAAGGCCGAGAATTGAAACCATGTATCGAAAGGACTGAATGGGGACATCGAAGTTGAGGATGACGATAAACGAGGGCCGTAACACCGAACTGAGGCTTGACATTGGTTTGGAGCTCAAGCTCAACGCCGAGGGCTATTCGGTCTGTCTCGTTATGACAATTGAGAGCTCGTCACTTCTTCAACGATAGCGATGGTGTTGGTTCGGAAAAGTCGCGTGTTGAAAGGAGATCTCAGCATGTCGTTAAAGCGAGGTGTGGGCAGGGAAGAGCTCGTGCGCCGTGAAATTTGTCGGTCCTTGAGGTGAGTTATCTCCAGACTACGAGGTTGAAAGCTGCCATCTGGGTCAGTCTCATTTGTAGACTGAGAAATGGATTAACGACTCACCATCTATACTATCTCCTTGTTAAGCTCAAATTGCCGTCGTTCAGCCCCACAGCAGAAATTTCGCCTCGAAAAGAGCATTTGAACGTGCTCTGGTAGTTTCTGTGGGATTTAATGACCATCAACAGGCCGTTTGTTTTTGTGTTTTTTGTTTTTGAGGATCCTGGTAGTCACGGCTTGAACGTTGAACGGTGACACCGTCAACTCCAGAACTGACAATTCCATCGTCAAAGGGGTACATGACCGTCAAGAGTTGATTATACCCACTGGGTTTGTTTGCTGTGCAGGACAAATCGCTGTCGATTCCTAGGCTCAAACCACCGCGCTACGACAAAAAACGTCTTGATGAGTGGCGGTAAGAGGGGTTGCGAAGAGAGTGGTATCGAATCTAGTCGATCCCGTATAAGTCCATGGTTCTTTTGGGCAGGCTCAGTGAACGTGAGCGCGATGGAAGAACAGTATCGACGCACCTGATATAAATCAGCTATAGACAGATCCCTAGTCGTTTTGATTATTCTCCATGACTGAGGACATAAAGAAAGGGGAGCAGCTTCGGTGGTGACGGTCGCTGCCCAGTGTCATGTTTGGGCACTAACCGACAAGTCATGCATGATGATGCTGACGTTAGCGCCGGCCGATCCAATTCCTTGTCTGCAACCACCATGCAAGTTTTGTCAATTTTAGAATCCCGCGCATTCGAAAAAGAGAACACTGACCTCAAGATCGCTCAAACCTTCCTGTTGAGGTCCGGGTCAATAGAACAAGAAGGCTACTGGCCATGGTATATTTGCGAAAATTCGGTCGATTCTTCGAGGTCTCGTTTTCAGGCTATTTCATTCTCGTTTTGTTTCGAACTCGGTAGGCCTTCATCCACTTCGCTGCTGGGTATTCCTGCTCATTCAAGTCCTGGGACCTCGAAAATGTACTCACGGCCATGCTTGAACTAGGAAAAGGCTTCTGGTCAAACCTCCCAGTAACTTGAATGGGCATGGCACTCAACGTTGACTTGGAAACACAAAGTTTGGCTGCGTACCAGACCGTTTTGCGAGCGTCATCCGCGTTTTTGTACGGGCTCTCTTGGTTTGAGGCTGCACTGGAGCTTGTCCATGCTGGTCCTTCAAGGCCCACTCGGTGGTGAGTGTCCGCTCACCCTTACTAGCTATAGGATGGTAGTATCTTTGGGATGCCCCCGGGTGCGGCGATAAACAAGCTGATTTCATCCCTGCCCAACACAAACAAACGATCAGCCCAAGTCGCCTTCCCGTGGAATTCAAAGGGAAGACGCCAACATCCTCAAGCTCTTCGCCATCGGCCCTCATTCGTGTACCCTGTGGAACAACTTGATTCACCACGTTTCGACGTTTCCTTAGGGCGTCAGCCTACGTACTTGGCTATTTTTGTCCCATGACCAATCCACGAGAGATTGCATCGTGTTTGCACGACGACCCGTTGTTCATCAGTTTTGAATAGTACATCGAATGCCGGCTCTGCCGCCATACTAGATGGTGGCAATCTCAGTAAGCAAAATCCGTGGGGATCTCTATATGACTCAGACTGACTCCTGAATCAGTAAGTAGGTAGCCTATTTATTCGAAGTGACTCGAAGCGCTACTCCTCACTCTGCATCTCTACCACTACCCCACAGAAAATGATCTATCTCTACGATATTGGCCCCACGACACCCCCGGGCACACAAACGACCGGCGCTTCTCCGTTCGTTCGTATCTTAATGTGAGCCCCTTTTTTCTCATTGCGCGTCCTGACCAAGGCTTAGAAGTTCTCTGGCAGCTTCGTTCTACGATACAAGAAAATCCCTTACGAAATCGTGCCAGTCGGTTTCACCGAGATCGAACGAGTCGCCAAAGAACAAGGCGCTGCACCCACCGTCACTTCTGGTGGCACCAAATACACCGTCCCCTTCATCAAGGACTCCACAACTGGAAAAGTTATCTCTGACTCACCAGTGATAGCTCAATACCTCGATGAAACCTATCCCGACACACCTGTCGTCGTACCAAAGGATTCTCTCACCCTTCAGAGGGTATTCCTCTATGATGCGATCAGCCGTGTTCGCACCACTTTCAGGAAGGCGCTTCGACCGACACTTGCGAGCCATTTCCCAAAAGATTACCAGGAAATCAATCAAGTGCCCCAATTTACTGCTGAGGAGGTGGCGGAAGCATTCAAGGATGGGAAGGCGCAATTCGCAAAGTTCAGCGAGATTTTAAACGGAGGCGCCGCGCCGTTCAGAGAATTCGCCATGGGCGAGAATCCGACATTCGCTGATTTTGGTTTAGTTGCGTTCATCTACCCATGCAAGTTCATCTATGGAGCTGAAAGCGACGAATGGAAGGAGATGAGCTCCTGGGCCAATGGATGGGTGGGATGGGTGACCGACAGAGTGATCGAAATTACTGCTATAGAAAATGCCTAGTAGGGGAAGTTAAATGAGACGCGACAAGAAGTAGATAAGTACAGATAAATTCAAGGAGACTAACGTGCAGTCTTGCGCGAAGGCCCGGCCCCAGTTATGTTATTCTGGTTCAACGCCAGATATGACAAGCATCGAAGACAGCTTACAAGTCCAATTAATATTCCAGCCCAATAAACACCCCGCAACCTTCTATCAAATTTCCAGCAAACGGCGCTACGGCATTTAACACACCATCGATAAGCTCTCTTTCGTCGATCCTCGTTCACCATCTAAGCTTTCCCTGAATATAACCATTCGCTCCGAATCTGCGGGATTGTTCTTCCTGGAAGGAACTGCAATCATTCGACGGGGCAGTCTGAGAGTACCAAAAAAGAAGAGTGGTGTGGGTCATGGGGAATGCTGAACGACGTACGCTGTCACTTTTGAAGTGCAAATGCTGGGCGGTGTATTCGGTTTTGAATGATCGAAGAACTCGCACGGTACAACCTCGAAGGTGATGAATCACCGTAGCTTGAAAGCCGGACTTTGGGGTGGGTAGACTCAGCCATTGTGTTGAATCAGCGAGGTGAATGTAGGAAGTAAGTCAATTCGGCAATGCCCGGATACCAAAAGTTTGTGTTGAGATTTTTGGCTCCTACGGTAGTTCGTTGATCTTGCAAACCATGTAACTCCATGTTTCAATACCTCAAGCTCAAGGAGAGGGAACACTGGTAAGAGAAATGTTTTTTGTTCACGTCCGCCGGAAAGACCCAAGCTACGGTATATTGTTTACATTCACCATAGCCCTTCATACTCAACAAAGCCCGTGGGGATCTCCACATGACTCAGACTCCTGTCATGAGTTGGTGGCGAGCGTATTTATAGGTGACTCAGAACGGCACCTCTGACTTCAGACACAACCAGTAACCGCAGGCCATGATCTCTCTCTACGATATTGGACCTACAACACATCCGGGCACACAAGCGACTGGCGCTTCCCCGTTCGTCCGTATCATAATGTGAGTTCCTTGCCCTTATTGAACATTCATGTCATTATCAAGGCTTAGAAGGCTTCTTCAGCTTCATCCTACGCTACAAAAAGCTGCATTATGAGATCGTGCCAATCGGCCTCACCGACATCGAAGGAATCGCTAAAGAACTCGGTGCTGCCCCCACCGTCACTTTCTCCTCCACCAAGTACACCGTCCCTTTCATCAAGGATTCCACAACTGGAAAGGTCATTTCCGACTCACCAGCGATAGCCCAATACCTCGACGAAGCCTATCCCGATACACCTCCTGTCGTACCAGCCGGTTCCCTTATCTTGCAGAGGGTATTCCTCTCTGACGCCATCAGTCGTGTTGGAAACATCTACAAGGCAGCAATCCGCCCAAAACTTGTTGGTCACTTCCCGAAAGATTACCAGGAAGCAGCCAGCCGAGGGCGGGTGCCTCAACCAACCCCCGAAGAGGTAGCAGAAGCATTCAAGGATGGGAAGACGCAGTTTACAAAGTTTAGCGAGATTTTGAACGGAGGCACCGCGCCGTTCAGGGAATTCGCCATGGGTGAGAAACCGACGTTCGCTGATTTCGGTTTGGTCGCGTTCGTCTATCCAGCCAAATTTATATATGGAGGCGAAAGCGACGAATGGAAGGAGATGAGATCATGGGCCAATGGATGGGTGGGATGGGTGACTGACAGAGTGGTTGAAATCACTGCCGTAGAAAACTCTCAGTAGAAG
>JANHQD010002017.1:0-52323 GCA_024721195.1 Marasmius sp. AFHP31
TGTTTCACGTCATGTACTCTCGTGTATAACAAGGTATGGCTTATGTATAATCTACATACAACGAGAGAATGATACCTACTGTATACTAGGTAGAAAATTCATTGATTGATATAGAATTATACATCTTAGGATTCAAGTGGCTGGAGCCGGCTGAGCCGGCTTTTAAGCCGCTCATAAGCCAAGTCGGGGTGTGGCTCTGATCTCAGCCATTTTTGGAACTGGCTTGGCTTGGCTTGGCTCGGAGCCGGCTCAGCCACGGCTCCAGCTGAGCCGTGGGCAACACTAGTTCCGACCTATTCTCTCATCCCGGTCCTTCTTCACGTTCGTCCTTTCCTTTGCGAGCCGGCTCGTTGATATTGACCAAAGTAGCCAGATAAGTCTGCGGCATGTTCGAAGAAGAGGATTCCTGAGCAGAACCTGCTTCAGGAAGCGCAAAACCTGTTGAAGAGTAAGGATCATGGAGGAGCAAGACAAAGCAGCTCTAGGGTCCATTCAAACCCCACCTGTTGAAGTCACGCGATCCTCAGTTGATTGGGTATTTATTCTAAGTACACGAGATCGCTCCCGGGAATCTCTTGTCAAGCATTGCGAGACGCCGAAACGACACGAAGCTGCAATCCTGACCCATAAAGGCAAGGAATGAAAACATCCAGACTCACTCAAATGACTACAGCGGTGCCACTCTCAGGACTGATAGGGCCCGGTATCGTTGGGGAGGCTAAGGCAAAGGGGAGGCGGGGAACGCAACACCCGCTGGCCGGGCCGAAGAACTTTCGGATCAGGAAGATGAGATAAGATAGCACCCTTATCGGTGGCATCTAATTATAAGTATTTGTCCCGCCGTCTCTCCGTGCTTCAAACACCCTCAACCGCCTGAGCAAGCCCCAAGTACACAATTCAGCACGGTCGAGGGTACAACGAACTTTAGAAACTAGCATGCTACTATAGAGTAACTTGAATCCAAATCATCCGCGCAAGTGGCGAACACCGAGTTATCTGAGGAAATGTGGCCACCATCAGACTAAGTTTCTACACATGGGCCGGGAGCGACGAAAATACGTACACCACTTCTTCAAGAATCCAGGTTCAGCCCAGTGAGTCACCGGCATAGGTGTATCTTCCGCTGGTAGTAGTAGAACCGGTGTGTCTTCACGTTCAGTATCGAAGGACGAGTCCACAGGTGCCTCTAAGAGTGAATCGGAGGTCGAAAGGGATGCGAGTCGTGAGGGTGGAGGAGAAATTACGGGCGTAAATTCTAGGTATTCGAGCTGCGAGTTCAAGCACCCAGACTCGTCCGATCTCCCGGGGGTACTGTGAGGATCAGCTAAATATCCAAGTCAGCTCAGCGTCCACATCAGGCTGCAGGCCACAAGGAGAGGGGAAACTATCACTCACAAAATATCAACTCTGGATATTCATGCTCATAAGAACACCGCTTGCCATCCAGGTTGTAACCTCTCAAGCAAAGATACTCTCTCACGCATGTGTATTGCTCTTCTTGCCAGTACGTACTGATCCATTCCTCCACGCTCAACTCGGGGATCCCATATTTTTCCCAATCATCCTCGGCAAGGACTTCTCTTCCCTCCGGGTCGTGAGACCAGTAGAACAGAGGCTCGGGTAACGGATAACGAACACAACGAACATTGTGGATAAACTCGGTGGGTAGAGGTCGGACAAAGAGGTATATCGGTGTCGCACGGCTCGTGGCGTCATCTAGGAAGGTACCTTTGAGGCGGAACCCGAGTTGGTCAATATAGACTGAGGGCGGGGAGGATACGTCAGGCTCTGAAGAAAAAGCAGGAAATGTGCTGAGGCCGCCGGCACTTACCAACATACTTCATATCACGGAAATCATCACAGAGTTGGATGGACTGGCAGAGAAAGGCACAACGAAGTCGGTTGCGGACCTCTGCTGGCGTGCGCAAACCAAAATCAAGATTCACTTGGACGCCACCAGCTTCCAAATCGGTGGGATTGAACGATATGTCGATTCGTGATGGGACTAACCAAGTCAGTATGTGATGCAAGATGAAGTTGATATTATTGGGCGAGCAAGCTTACCTGAGCTGGAATAGCTAGCTCTGACATCCCGATTGAAGCTCTCGCAAAACCACTCGGGAGAGGAAGCGGACACCTGAGGAAAGTGTGCGAGTATTCCGGGTTTGTTGTAGTCGACGACGACACCAAACGTCAGAAGACCGTGTTGAACATAGCCTGACAGGTCAGTTCTCCACCTCCTTCCCAGTGATGTGATCAGATACAGAGCGTCGCCCAGGTCTTTCTCAACACAGGCAATGATTTTGTTGGCGTCCAGTTGTGGAAGAGTGTCATGGCGAAGTGGCACTCGTGGGAAATGGGATACTTGGAGCTGTTCTTTGCCCGGTGGCACAAGGGAGACAGAGGCCGGGTCGTAGTGCCAGGAACGAGTTTTGAGGTTAATCGACCAATCCGACCAACGGTTTGTGACCTGTTCGCTATTATCGGCAGGTTAAAACTAAGAAGTTGAACTATCATCTCACCGGAAACGTTACAGTCTCGTCCCCGCGCAAAGACTGGATCGCAATTCTCTGAAGAAATTCCTCAGTAGTGACATGGAATTTGGAGTTTAGAGGCTGAACGTACAGAGGTATAGAAAAGGTAGTAATATACAATCATGTCCTTTCTCTTATACCGATTGGCGAGTTCGTGTCCAGTCGCGAGTTCTGTTGCTGCTCAGCGCCCAGCATAATAAAGCTTCACAACCAAAACAGAGGACATACCATCGTGCGCAATCAATGTCAGCCCATTCGACTCAGTTACTGCAAATACTTGCTTGAGTAGCGCCAACCTGCAACACGTCAGTCCAGTCCAACGACCGACCGACAAATGGTACACCAACTCACCGCTGAGACATCGCTGCCTCAAGGACGATCTTTTTGATCTGAACCCAATCGTTAGAACAGAATAACTCAATCCAAACATCTCGATTCACCTCTTTGAACTGTTCTCGATCCTTCTCATCTACCGGCTCAAGAGTAGTAGTAGTAAACGTCCCTCGGTGTCCATACAATCTCGCGGTTTGAACTACTCTCTTGACCTTGACGCTGAGATTTTTCGACGCCCCCGGGCCTTGGTGCGTGTTGATATCAACAAATATAACCTTGGACGATAGAACGTGCTGATAGTTGATGTCGCCGTCGATTATCTTTCTTACGGTCCTTCCGTGCTGGAAGCAAGATACTTGAGATCGTGGCCGTACAAAAAACGACAGTACAGTCCGACACTTACAAAAGTTACCCGATCCTCGAGTCTCTCGTGATTATTGTAGATGTTGGTTGTAGAGTTTCCAGCGACGGTCTGGAAGTTGGCGTGGTCACCGATACTCGTACCTTCAGCGTTTGCAAAGTAAGTAGACATGTCTCTGAGGCAGGAAGGGAAGGAACAGGAAGGGAGAGGAAGGAGAACTTTGCGCAGAGTGATGTGGAGGGAAACGACTCTGGTTGTGCCTGATGGTCAAGCACAAACCTTACATACTTTACAGCTCACCCCCCCCGTATTTATTGTCTCGCATTAGACCATAGCCACCCCATATATTCTCCGAGCCCTGTGCCACATATCAATCACGAGAGTGGTCACCAGTCGTCCCGATACCCGTGGGGCCTCTTCACCATCGACGTTTAGTTCCCACAGCAGAACGCTAAAGCCTGATCCAAACCCACGACCAGGGGCGACGTCAGGTAGTGTGTAGTAATTTTTGGAAAGGACGTATAAGACTAGGTCCCCATTGAATAAGATAATTGAACTCGCCTCGGAAGTGCATAAATTTTGGGCCAAATCCAATCGGGTTAGATGCAGACGTCCCTGGACTTGTCGCACGTTCCCAGTGACTCTCCAGTGAGGTCCAATTGGAGAGGGAGGCTCCCATCACCTAGTCTCAAGTCTAATTCTAGACTTGTGATGATGCAAGGACGTCGTAGGATGTGGGAAGTGCTGAACCATCGGTCTCTGAAAGTCGTCGAGGTTCAAGATCGTAATTCTTGATGATAATTTTTGTCCTGGTATCGTGATACAAGTATGCTCGGACCTGAGGGTCGCGTTGGCGAAAATAACAATATGTCAATGGAAGTAGGGACGGAGAAGTTACACTCGCGGTCTGCGGGCCAGATTAACTTCCGGATTAGGGAGTCAGGGATAAATTCATCAGTGTGGTTGCCTATTTGTCCTTCCTGATAACTTTTTTTGCCACACAAAAAGTCCCTCCAACATCGACCGCGATGTGGGACTTGAGGCCTGCCCCGCACCTACCTTCTTCATTCCTTTCTAATCGCACGGGCGTAAAAAAACTGGCATTTGTTCCGTTGCAATCGTCTGCCACTCGTTTGAAATGGGGATACATTTGGAGGTGTTCTTTGCCCGGTGGTACAAGGGAGACAGAGGCCAGACCGTAGTGCTAGGAACGAGTTTTGAGGTTTAATCGACCAATCTGACCAATGTTCGCTATATTATCGGCAGGTTTAAGGCTTAGAGAGCCATCAGCTCACCGGACTGGAAACGTCACTACAGTCTCGTCCCCGCGCAAAGACTGGATCGCAATTCTCTAAAGTAAAGACATGAGGTTGGGCGTCAGGTAGTGCGTAGTGAAACAGTAGACTTGAAAAAGATGAGAGATTCATGAGTCTAGGTCCTCGTTGAATGAATGGGATGATTGAACTCACATCGGAAGTGCATAAATTTGGGCCAAATTCAATCGGGTTAGATGAAGTCACTGGCAAGACGTCCCTGTATTTGTCGTGTCCCAGTGACCTTTCGATGAGGAGAGGGAAGCTCACATTCCCTAGTCTTGAATCTGATTCTGGACTCATGATGCAAGGACGTGAGATACGAGGGTGAGATGAAAGAGAAGTATAGGAGTACTCAATCATCCATCTCTGAAAGTCGATGAGATTCAAGATCGTAATTCTTGATGGAAATTTTGCCTTGGTATTGTGATACATAGGTATGGGTATATGCTTAGACCTGAGGGTCACGTTGGCGAAAATAGCAATATGTTGATGGAAGTAAGTAGGAGGGACGGAGAACGCGACTGCAGGCCGGACTAACTTCCGGATCAGGAAGTCAGAGATAAGATAACGCCCTTATCAGTGTGGTCGCCTATTTGTCCTTCCAGATAACTTTTTTCCCACACAAAAAAAATACTTGTCCCTCCAACATCGACGGCGACGTGAAAACTCGAGGCCCGCTCCGCACCTACCTTCTTCATTCCTTTCTAATCGTACGGGCATAAAAAATGGCATTTGGTGCGTCGCAATCGTCTATGCTGAGTTTTAAGGTGTACTAATTCACTTTTTCCTCTTATGCAGGTGCTTCTGGAGGCCGAGGCGGATTTGGAGGCGGTCGTGGTGGTGGTGGTGGTGGTGGACGTGGTGGTGGTAGGGGTGGATTCGGAGGCGGCAGAGGTGGATTCGGGGGTGGTGACAGAGGTGGACGAGGTGGAGGACGAGGTGTGTCTCCAATCAATCTTTTTTTTGCCCGTTGATTCTCCTTCTCTAATTTTTCAATAGGTGGTGTCGCAGGGCGTGGCCGAGGTGGAGGACGTGGTGCACCTGGCGGGCGTGGTGGTGGCAGAGGAGGAGGAGGTCGTGGTGGTGGACGTGGAGGAGCCAGGGGAGGAGCTAAAGGCGGTTCGAACGTCGTCGTTGAGCCTCACAGACATCCTGGAATTTTCATCGCTCGTGGAAAGGAACAGATGTTGGTCACCAAGAACCTTGTCCCCGGAGAATCTGTCTACGGTGAAAAACGGATAAGCGTTGAGGGTGGTGTGGATGGGACGAAGATCGAGTACAGAGTTTGGAATCCTTTCCGGAGTAAGCTGGCTGCTGGTGTCCTTGGTGGTTTGGACAACATCTTCATCGCACCGGGGAAGAAGGTTCTTTACCTTGGTGCTGCTAGCGGAACGAGTGTCAGTCACGTAGCTGACATTGTTGGTCCTGTAAGTCACTCACTCTTTCTTTTTTCTCATCTCATCATCTGACCGATACTTTGCAGGAAGGAGTCGTCTACGCAGTCGAATTCTCCCTACGGTCAGGCCGTGATCTCATAAACATGGCCAAGAAGCGAACAAATGTCATCCGTACGCTCTCCCTCTCAACATCCTTCATCTTTTGATTCACTAAAAACTACGCTTCCCTAGCTATCGTCGAAGACGCCCGTCTCCCCCAAAAATACCGAATGCTCCTCTCCCAAGTCGACGTCATCTTCGCCGACGTCGCCCAACCAGACCAAGCCCGTATCATCATCCTCAACGCCGAACACTTCCTCAAGGACGAAGGCCACATCGTCATCTCCATAAAAGCCAGCTGTATCGACTCCACACAAGCGCCCGAAGTCATCTTTGCTAGCGAAGTCCAGAAACTCTCCGCTAGCAGGTTCAAACCGTTGGAACAGGTCCCTCTGGAACCTTATGAACGTGATCATGCTATGGTTTCTGGTATGTGCTTCGTGAAGTATTCGATTGGGCTTGGTCTGGTTCTGATTACTCTTTCTTCTCTAGCGCAATACTTAAGAAGTAGAGCCAAGCAAACATAGCGGTCGATGTGATTCTATCTTGTCCTACCCTTTTGATCTGTTGTATATCTGTTCTTTCCTTTCCTTTTCTTGCTGTCATCGTACAAAAAGTAGTCCATGTACTGACCATCCGTCCGAACACGATGATCTAATACATCTCACGAAAACGGTGTGGATAAACGCTTATAATATTTCTGCTCGTCCGCAGCTGAGGGGCACTGAATACTCGTGTGCAACGCCAGCTTTGAGCAGCCGAAAGGCTGTGTTGAATTTTGTGGCGGTACCGCCGACCGCGGCGTGGTCAGCGCGCTGCGCGCGTCATCGATCTGGATCAATGCGCTCAGTGGTTCCTTTATAAAGGACCACCACCATCTGCTCTTTCTTTCTCCACTTTATCTTCTTCTCTCTTCTCCTCTCAAAACTCAATGTCATACGGTGTACGTTCTTCCCTCCTTAAATCTTCCTCACAAAATAGACACTCAGATCTCGATAACAGTATCAACAACAAGGACCACCCCCCGGAGGAGGCTACGGCGGTGGTGGTGGTGGATATGGCGGTCCTGGAGGTGGAGGCTACGGCGGTGGTGGGGGCGGGTACGGTGGTGGAGGCTACGGAGGACAAGGAGGAGGAGGAGGAGGATATCGAGGAGCACCACAAGGAGGAGGATTCGCTCAACCCCCAAGACAACAGGGACCTCCGCCTAATGCTGATCACCAGTGCGTCTCTCTCTTTCGTTTCTCTTTTTCTTTTGGGGAGTATGATGGTGCTGATTTTGGGTTGGGGGGGGGGTAGGTTGTGGAACTGGTTCACAGCTGTCGATGTGGATAATTCTGGTGCGATTACTGCTGACGAATTACGTGCGTTGTCTTCTTGCTTTTCTCTTTCTTTCTTCTCTTGGTTGAACGTGGAATGGTGATTCACAGAAAAGGCACTTATCAATGGCGATTGGACGCGTACGTCGATTTTTTCTCAATACCAAGTCTCAGTGAAGGAATACTGATATCTTCCCTCCAGCGTTCGACCTCGACACCGTAAAACTCCTGATGAGCATCTTCGTGCGTAATCCTCCCTGATACGGTCCCCAGTTCATTGAAAAGATCCCTAGGACGTCGATCGGAGTGGGACGATAGGATTCCATGAGGTACGTTTTCTCCTCTCCTCTCCTCTCCCCTCACTCCCTCGGATGAGCTTACTTAACGTTACGTTCCTCGCTAGTTCGAAGGTCTCTGGAAATACATCAAGGTACCGTCGTAATAATCCTCAATCCCACATTCCCTGAACTCATACCTTGTTCCGTATCCCTGCTAGGACTGGCAAAACGTCTTCAGACACTTTGACCGAGACCGTTCAGGTTCGATCGAAGGTAACGAGTTGGAACAGGCTTTGACGCAATTCGGGTAACTCTTTCCCCCCATCTTTCCTTCCCTCTTTTCCTTACCCCCCTCCCTCCCCCCACATAGTTACCGTCTAAGCCCCCAACTCCTCGACCTCGTCGTCAAGAAATACGCAGGGTCCCAACCCCAACCCCAACCCGGCTACGGAGGAGGAGGAGCAGGAGGCGGAATCTCCTTCGACCGCTTCGTACGCGCCTGCGTAGCGATTAAACAAATCAGCGAGACGTTTGGCAAATTGGATTCCGACAGGGACGGGTGGATTCAGATTAATTATGAGCAGTTTATGCAGGCTGTTTTGAGTTTGCCTTGATTCGATTCTACCTTTTCGTGACTGTTTTTTGTATGTTTTTTTTTTGTGTGGATTGTGAATTAGAATTGCAACAATGATGTACAGTGTACAGTAACTTGTAGCTTGTGAACGTGAACACGGACGCGGACGAAGACGGTGGTGGTACAAGGTTTGCGATTGTTTCGAGTTGTGAGTGTTGAATATTGAATGCGTAGGGTGGTTTTGCTTGCTGGTATGGTGGGTACCTAAATATTCGAATCCAAAAGGACAGGGGACAGGGGACTACGGTACATGAGAGAGACGGTTTCAGTACCAGCGCTCGGCCACCCCATAGACGACAGCGTGTACGCACGTATATACAAACATACGAATTGAGTGGGGTTTTTCCCCCGTCAAATCGTGCGCTACAAGGAGCTCCCCTTGTTCAGTGCTGAATTATACATAGCGACCCACACTCACCCTAGTTGATATCCATTCACGAAGGATCGTATCGAGTCGATCGTCCCGAATCCTGAGGCAATCCGGACACGAGACGTCGGCTGTAGAAGCCTCCATGGTTTCTTTGATCACATCTGTCGTTGTATCTTACCATCGTGAGGGGGATAAGAGAGAGAGGGGAGGGGAACGTCAGAGTCGACAGAGAAGAGAAGAAAACGAAAAAAAACAAACAAACAAGGGGATCGAAGAGCACGACCATTGAAAAAAGAAAAAAAGAAAAGCCACCCACCCGCCTTCACCAAATACATCAACGTCGCCACCCCCAACGTCCAGTTATGCAGTAACCCCCTCTGATCGCACGACGACACATGTGGCTCAGAGTCGCCCGATCCCGGTCGAGTAGCCAAAAGCCTCTGCAACACATCCACCCGTTCGAGATGAAGTCTAAAAAGCCTCATCAAATACCTCGACCCCATCCTCCTCGCCAGATCCTCCGAGATATCCGACACATCCAGTGACAGCGTCTGACTCGACACGGCGATAGCCAGGTCTTCGATACCGTGGTAAGCCGCCAGAGCGTACAGGTGCAGAGGATGAGAATGGGACTGCGACAACAGGAATTGGAATAAAGGGGATTTGGGCGTTAGACATGTCTTTGGGTCGATACCAAATACGACGAATTTGTCGATCGAGTTGGTTATAGTTTGGATGTCGATATCGGGGGATGGGGTAGGCGTGGGCGTGGGGGGTTGATTGGAACGGTTGTAGATGGCGAGTAATATGATCTCCAACTCGGACGATGAGACGTTTGGGAGGGAGAGACTCCGTTGGGACTTTTCCCCGGTTTTGAGGGGGAGCAGGTGGTCGAAGGCGTTGTCGGAGGTGGAGAGGAGGGTGGACTCGTCGACGTAGAAGACGACGGTGTCGTTTGAGAGCAAGATCATGTCGGCGACTGGACGAGTGGTAGCCCTTGCTGTATCGCTACTTGCTGGGCCGAAAATGTCTGAAACGGAGACAGATGGCCCATTGAGTAGCGACTACAGACAGGGGGGGGCCAATGGTCGTTCATATCAGACGAGCTTGGTGAGCGAAAAATGGGGGGAACGTCAGACGCACAGTAAATTCGTCACTGGGCACAGAATGAGATAGCGCTTCGCGAACCATAGTCGAGTTCAAATGTAGTGCACCTTTGCGGGCTCGGAAGATCGAAACTTTTGGTGGATCCCACTCTTTATATCATTAGCCAGGCTAAAATACCAAATTCAGCTCTATAGAGTAGTCCGAAGGAAGTGACAGTATGAGTGATGAAGTCGATACGCATGAGTGGCGTCACATCTTGTATCACCTTCACACGCCACGCTAATGTCCTGCAGTGCGACCTACACCATGGGCGCACATATCCTATCCGTGATGCTCAAAGAGATCTTGCTCAGGTTGACTAGGGCCCTATGTACGAAAAAAATTGTAATTAGTGACGTTCGGCATGAGCAGAGTTGACACACACACATACCGACGGGAGGATGCCTCATTTCCCCTTCCGCTCCTTATCCACTAATTCCAACGGATCTTGTCCCCAAAAGACCGTATGCACTCTTCTCGATAGAGCTTGACCGAGCCTGTCGTTCTTTGCTACAGTGCCCGCCTTCGTCCTTTTCTTCTTACAGTCAATGAGCAAATCTTCCCCTCCCCTACCCTCCCTCTCTGCTTTCTCGTACGCTTCCATCAAGGAGCAGAAGCATGGGTAGTCTTCTACAATCCCGAGCGCGTTGTCCTCGGTGAGACGGGGAATCTGGATTAGCATCTGGAACCATATTTCCGCGGGATCCTTTTCCGTATGAATCTTGATGTTAGCACAAAAAGGCAGGTGTGATCTTTCGATCATCCTGGGGAGTGAAAGAAGTCAGTACAGTGCCAGATCAGGAGAAACGGTGAAGTATGCCACTTGTGGGGTTTCATGGCTATCAAAGAAAAAAGGGGGCCAATCATTTGACTTAAGCCTCATGGTGTCAAAAAAGAATCGCCTACCGAGATCGGCGGTCAAGTTGTAAAGCCGCGTCGCAGCATCGTCTAGTTTGTTACAGAAGATATGATGCGTATGCATGGTCATCTGTAACTCTGCCAGAACCTTGTCGACCTCGTCATGGTTGAGGCCTGGGTGTCTTTCGACCCCATGGAACAAGATGAACGTTTGGTCGTCGCATCCGGTGAAGTCATAGTACGACCGAAACTCATGGACGATGGTCTTGAGGTTATCGAGATTCTTTACAAGATCTGCGCCATCTATCCAGAGTAGCGCCGTCCGTTCGAATGCGTCGTATTCTTCGCAGACGTCCCACTGGCGATCCTTGGGATTGAACTTCTCAGTGTGACGCTTCCTCCAGCGAATAGTCTTGTAATTCTGGAACGGAGATACATCACGAGTGACGCGTTTGGCTTCCGGGTTCCTTTCCCGTAGCGCAGAGGTGACGAGTTGGCCGAGTTCAGAGTGTTTGCGTGTGAGCGCATCAGAGAAGAGGACTTGCATGCAAGGAAGAATCGCTTTCTTGTCACGTTTGAGAGTGTTCGCTTTCTTGAAGGCTGCGTTTTCTGCCTTGTCTTGTGCTTGCACAGCTTTCTTCTCGTCTCGTTCCAGCTGTTTTTGCGCCTTCTTCTCCACCTTCGCGCGTTCGGTTTCAGCTTTCTTTTGCTCTCTCTCGCGTTCCTTTCTCTCTTTTTCCTGATCCTTTTCGTATTGTTTCCTCTGCTTCTCTTCTGCCTTCTCTCGAGCACGGCGTGCCTAGAATAACATTTAGCAATAAGGCACAAAAAACGGCCAGATATCACACACACCTTCTCATCATCTGACACACGCCCACGCCGCTTGGGCTTCGATGGTCCAGCTTCCTGGCTGAGAGGAACCTCGCTCTCATCACCGCTGTCTCTGCTGGCACTAGAGCTTTCAGTGGAACGCGCCTATAGAGGAAAAGACTTGAGAAACGCGAGAAAAGACAATGAACCCGCCATGACTCACGTATCCTCCAACACTGCTCGTCCTAGACCGCTTCGAGGGACTACCGTCGTTAAACGAGTACCTAGAGCTCCCAAAACTGCTGGAACGGTCGCGTTTTGTGGGCCGTGCGCCTGATTCACTGGGTTGGGATTGAGAGAGCGCGACCGATAGGTCTGGGAGAGAGTCGTCATCAGACAGGTCTACATAGCTTTCTCTAGGTGAAGAAAAGCCTGAAACGGTAGCTTGAGGATGGTCTTCCTCAGCTTGCTCGTCTTCACTGCTGATGTCGATGAGTTCAATGTCAGAAGCCGGCTGGCTCGAGGTCGGTGGGTAATCAACTTGGCTTGATGGAGGAAGGGATTCGCCATCTGAGTCAGTGTCACTGATGTCGATAACGCCAAGGTTTCTGTAGGACATGACGAGGTAACACGGTGTGGCAGAGTCAAGACGAGCAGAGGTGGTGCCACTTGGGTGGTGGTGGTGGTCAAAAGGTAAAGAACCTTAAACAACGCGGTCACGAGGGCCTTGACAACACGAGGCCCGGCAATGGCGTGGATCTCCAGAGCGATACCTACATAATCCTTGGGGGCACATGAGCGCGCCAATCCCCGACTCTGTATTTCGAGACAGTAGACTCAGGACTTATTCATGCATTCCAGATGAAAGACGAACAACACTCTAGATATAACTACATACTGAAGAAACTGACAAAGTATCTACCCAGTGAAACCGACGTGCCACTCTGTTGAGAGATATAATGTTCGCTGTGAGGACACTAGCCATACATTAATCAGTGCATCAGCTCTTTAGACCGCCTATGCTATTGTCAATCAGGCTGGAATAGATCAGTAGTATGAACCGAAACTGAGCCCGGGCCATCTTCGAAAGGTAACAAGGATTCGTATTCATCTGGAAGGGATTTAGACAGAGCGCAAAGGAGGACGTCGATGATTGAAGAACTCTCATCGCTCGCACGACTGGGTAGAGGTAGCGCCAACCGCTGTAGATTGCACGCTCAACCCAAGCGTCGCTGTCTCTCACATCCCCAATGGTTGAACAAGCCGGGAGGACGATAGCAGAAAGAATGACTTGAGCCCATGCCGACTGTTCCGAGTCATAAGAGAAGTATTTGATATCCCAGACCTTGCCATCGGTGGCGTGTAAGAGATTGTCAAAGGAGGGCGCTGAGTGTTTTAATGAATAGTAGCTCCAGCCATCCCGGTAACGACTACATTTGTGCATAAGAGGGCGCGGACAAACGCAGGCGGCAGAGCATTTTGTACAGGAAAATAGCGTAGCGGCATAATGCAGCCTGTCGGGCGTTGCATCCGCTCGACAATCGAAGCACCTGTCTGCGCCAATAATCCAACCAAGATGAAAACCAGAGACCAAGAAACAAGAACGAGTCGCAAGAGACAATGGGCGTGGAGTAGAAGGAGGGGAGAGCCACGAGCAATTGTTGGTGAGGAAACAAAAACGCAAGACGCGAGGTCTCGGGAGAGCCTGGACATGAATGTTGTCAGTTACAAAGTAACGAGAAATGGATGGAAATAAAAGGAAAAAGGACGAACCTAGTTGTTGGGGACGTGGAAGAAGAGGACAGCGTCAGGAAACTCGACTTTAATGACGTCGTTCCAGAGCCACTCCATGGGAGTACCGTAGGTGATGTCGGGAGAGTCAGTTGGCCCAGCACCGCCAGTGAGCTGGGCGACGAAATCGTTGTTGGCGCCAACAATAGCAGCTCCAGAGTCGCCACCTCGAGAGAACGGACCTGAATCGTTGTTATACGGGTACACCGCCGCCTCGACCGAGTCATAGTTACCCAAGAGGCCATAATAACGTGTACGGGACTCAAATCCATTGAGACGACCAACGGTAGTGAGCGTCCCGAGGCCACGTTTGAAGACGAAACGCGTGGCTTCGCCGTTGATGTCCTGGCTGTTCGGCTCCCCGATCTTGGAGGCGGCGAGAATGACTTTGAGCTGGTAGATGCGATCTTCGGGGTAGTCGAACTCGGAGGGCACGTCGTACCGAGGGTAGAGGAGACTCATGAATTTGCCTCCATCAATCTCCGTGCCTAGAATATAAACAAGTAAATTTGGAGAATTTAGTCGGACAGAATACGCACCTAGGTCGATCGCGTTACCCCGAAAATTTGGCAGGAACTTCTCCTTATCCAACTTAATGACGCACACGTCTCGCGTGTAGCCGTGGGGGGTAGTGCTATCAGAGGCAGTGAGACCGGTGATGGGCGGCGACCAGACGACGTGGCCAATGACGCGATTGTTGACATCGGACCAGTCTCTCTCCAATGTTGGGAGGAAATCCTCGAGCGCGACGATTGTCGCCCTCGTGTTGTCCAACTCCTGTTGATACTTCCTCAAGTCCGTTGCCGCTTGTTCATTGCCAGGCTGTGCGCTCGCCGTGTGAGTCCTGACGTTCTTCTCCAAGACAATGACGGTGTTTTTCAATCTCCCAACTAGTATTCGAATGGACTCAAGAAGGTCCTCGAAACCTGTCTTGCCCATGAGGATGACGGTCTTCTTCGGAGCGGCTTTGTAAGTGTGATCAGAGTTCGACTCTTCTTCCAATCAAAAGGAGACGGAGGAAATGAACGTACAAGTGGCGTAGCGGTAGGCTTTATTGCCTTCTGTATCGGGGAATAGAACGTGGCGTGCGGTGACACCATAGAGATCCTCGCCGATCTTGAAATAGAAACCTAGGGTGCCCTGCATGTGAAGCGTCTCCAACCCGGCGATGGGCAGGCTAAGGGGAGTCGTAACCCAATCGATAACGGCCTTGAGCGGGTGAACATTCTCGACCGGGGCGTAAAGGATGGGGCCAGCGAGAGGTCGAGCTTCCGACTCGCGATAGGCAATGTCAATGTCATCAATGCCGTGCTGCTTGAGGAGCTTGATAATGTTTTTAGCGGAGTTGAAAGCAGCGTCGCCGTTCGTACTGTCGGGACGGACGCCAATCCAGATGGTGACAGGACTGGTAATGGTCTTGCCGCGGCCGCCCTCGATCTGCTCCTCCCAACGGAAACGAACGAGGTCGACGGAGGTGTGCTGGATACGTTCGTCGTCGAGGAGTCCAACCGTCTTGGAGTTAACGTCAGTCCACAGATTGCTACGCTCTGAAAAAGTCACAAACCTCGTCACGGATCTTTGGCCACAGGTTGTCCTGGCCGAGTTTGGCGTGCTCGTGAACGGTGAGGAGCTGCATCGTACGAAGGTCTTGCGATGGCCCAGACGGGGATGAGAAGATATCCTTTGATGTCCTGTATATTAGCTTTGGCCCACGCTTTCTATTGCCGCGGAGGCCGTGATAGTAGAGATCGGCCTCAAGCTTGGGGACGCCGTGGTCAGAGGAGTCGACCGAAGTCATGCTATAGGCGTTGTCGCTCCCCCGGAACTGGAGAAGGTCAGACTCGAGCGAAAAGGAACGAAACAAGCTGTTTCTTGGGGCCCTCCTTTGTAAGCCAGTCACAGCCACTGCCTGCCAGTGACTCCTGGGCCTGCTCCTTTTCGTATGGTTTCCTCTGCTTCTCTTCCGCCTTCTCTCGAGCACGGCGTGCCTGATAACAATTAGCAACAAGAGACAACAAATGGTCAGATATCACACACCTTCTCATCATCTGACACACGCCCGCGCTGCTTGGGCTTCGATGGTCCAGCTTCCTGACTGAGAGGAGTGACCTCGCTCCCATCACCGCTACCTCCACTAGCACTAAAGTTTTCAGTAGAATACGCCCATAGAGGAAAAGACTTGAGAAACACGCGAGAGAAGACAATGAACCCGCCTTGACTCACGTGTCCTCCAACACTGCTCACCCTAGACCTGGACCACTTCGAGGGACTGCCATCAGTCAACGAGTACCTAGAGCTCCCAAAACTGCTGGACTGGTCGCATGCTGTGGGCCGTGCGCCCGATCCACTGAGTTGGGATTGACAGAGCGCGACCGGTAGGTCTGGGAGTGTCGTCGTCATCAGACAGGTCTACGTAGCTTCCTCTGGGTAAAGAAAAGCCCGACACGGTAGCTTGAGGATGGTCTTCCTCAGCTTGCTCGTCTTCACTGCTGATGTCGATGAGTTCAATGTCAGAAGCCGGCTGGCTCGAGGTCGGTGGGTAATCAGCTTGGCTTGATGGAGGAGAGGTTCGCTATGTGAGTCAGTGTCACTGATGTCGATAACATCAAGGTCTCTGTAGGACATGACGAGAAAACACGGTGTGGCAGAGTCAAAAGCGAGGAGAAGTGGTGCCACTTGGGCGGTGGTGTACAAAAGGTATATTGAAAAAACCTTAAACAACATGGTCACGAGGGCCATGATACTCGACCAACATTGGGGAAGTTCAACAACGTGTTCTTACAACAGTGTGGATATGTATAACATGAAATAGAATAGACAAGAAAATCCGATGGGATATGGAATCTCAAACTACTAAAGCAAGAACGCTCATTATTATTCCGCAAGCTTTTGTTCAGTTCCAACGTTCGAGTGGCCCGCTGGCGGCGCATCGTCACTGGCAATGACACCGCAAGACTCAGCACCAGCCTCCGCTGCAGTGGCAGGATGTGATTCGCGGACCACAGCCCACCGTTGCCCGTAAGTGAAATCAGAGTCAACGTGCGAGATGAAATCTCGTGCGCTACACTCCGAGTCGTCCAAATTGTGTCTGGATGTGAATACAGTCAACGCCAGCCCCATTGAGAAGTTAAACCAGACAAAAAGCTCACTCATCCTTCATATGTCGCCTGATTTCGCGCGGGTAGTGGAACAACATCTCACAGCGAGTGCACTGAGTCCCATCCGAGTGCGGACTCAGGTCCACGAGTCCCGAGTCCCGAACTGCTCCGGCAGCCTCTTCAGGTGAAACGAGTTTCCACCCATCAAGTTTTGGGAACATGTACATCTGGAGGAAGTTCAGTGAGTCGTGAAGGAGGATGTTGGTTGATAAAGAAGCCTCACTGCTCGAATAGCTGGGTAGAGGTGGCGTTTACCGCCATCATTGGGTGACCATTCAACCCAAGCGTCACTGTTCCTCACATCCTCAACGGTTGCACTGGCTGGGAAGCCGATAACGGAAAGAATGGATTGAGCGCGTGTCGACCGTGTTGCGTCATAGGAGAAGTAGTTGATATTCCAAACCTTGCCACTGGTAGCATCTAAGAAGTTCGTGAAGGATGGATCTGACACTGTTGGAAAATTGCTCCATTTACTCCGAAGTCGTGTACATTTGTGCACGAGAGGTCGGGGATAGACGCACAACGCGGAGCAGTGTTTACAGAGAAATATCGTAGCAGCGTAATGCAGCCTGTCGGACGTTTCGTCGGCAATGCCGCTGTTTTTGAGCAACTTGATAAGATCTTCCTCTCTAGCTTGGATCCATCGAGATCGCATCTGGGGTAGTTCAGTAATGAGATCCGTCAGGTCGGCCTCTGTGAGCTCGTGTTCTATAGGAAGAAGAAGTTTCTCTCGGAACTGTGGAAGATTTGCAATGTCGAAAACGCTTGGTCCGACGGTGTTGAACGGCAGCTTATCAAGTTCGTCTTGCAACAGACTTTTGAAGGCCAAATAACGCTGCTTCCACTTTGCACGCAGCTCGCTGCGTAAGCGATCCGTCTTGGCTTCTTGTAATGCGCTTTCGAGTTTAGGTCTGAGTTCATTCCAATCTTTGGAAATGACTAGTTTAGAATGCGGGGAAGATCATGAGTATGGTTGAAATGAACCTTTCGTTGTCAGCTTCTTGGTTTGCGTTCCAATTCTGAACTGGTGGAGGCAAGACAAATTGTTCCTTTTCCTCTGAGCATCTATTTCTTTGGCCCATCCGATGTCCGAGAGACGTTGCAAGATGCTGTATACAGTATAATCGTGAGACGAGAAGCGCGAGAAAATAGACTACTTACGCATCCTCACGAGCCTTTCGCCTGACTGCGAGTTCTGATTTATGCTCCTTGGTCCTGTTTCGCCACCAATTTCCCATCTCTTCAGCGTGCTGCAAGTGGGAACGTCAGGTCGAAAATACCATTTGAAACTGTGCTCCAGAACTAGCCTTCTTTCCGACATCTCCCTCGGTGTTTCTAGCTGCTATCCAGGAAGGATCGTGTTTATTCGCCTCCCAACCATCTGAAAGTTGCTGGTAAATGTCCACCGAACAGACAAAGAAGTAACCTGACACAGTCAGTATACGAATCCACTGAATAGCGAAGTGAGTCACCTTTGCGCTGTTTTCCAGAAATGATATCGCCTCGGGGTTGCAGAATAGCCCATAGATCTCGTAGTAGGTCGTTGCGTGGCGCGAACCCTCGTTCATGAACAGAGTAGTAGTTTGGAAGTACCGGTTCGACGAAATAGCTAAAGATACGGTGAGACACGTTCAAATTGAATGTAGGAAGTAAAATTCACTTGTAGGGATTGTCGACGCAGGCATGGCAAGATCTCGTCCGATTGTACCAAAGTACATTAACAGCAGGATGCTTACCATCGCAGTGCTAGCAAAGCACTGGTGAGAAAGTAGACATCAACTAAGGTTTGGAAATTCACTCACATGGCACTGTGCATCGAAGCAGAGATGAGCGTACGCAGGTTCTGACATGTCGTCTGGGATATCAGGAAGGTCCTCCACATTCGACCTTGCTGCTTTCCAAATTGAGACAGTAGAGCGCGACAGCAAAAGATTTCGAAGATCTTTGCTGGTTCTCGCAAGACTGAGAAGGTCCTGTGGTGTGAGGTATTCAAAGATCTGGGAGATTCTTTGAGTAGTGTTGACGATATACTTGCTCTGAGAGAACTCACAATGAATACCACGTCGAGAGGGAACTCCTTCAAGCGCTGCAATAATCCCCTGACTCTTCTTGTCGTCGGTTTGCTCTGTTCAATCTTGGAGACTGAACGCTTGTACTGTTTCTCTGCCTTTCTCCTTCTCTTGGGTTTCCGTTCCTTCGAGCTACCGTCGCCACTGGGATCTTCATGGTCTTCGGAATCGCAGTAAGTCGTGCGCTTCCTTGTTCTTGTCGAGCGTCGAGGTTGTGTGCTCGGGGAGGCCGTAGACTCCGACATATTCGGCAGAGATAGGGCGGTATAGGAGAAAGTTGATTGGGCAAAAACGTCCTGCAGCCTTAGGCTATAGCCTATATGCCTCAAGCTCAGACTAATGGCGGCTGCACGGTCCCTTTGAGGTTGAAATAGAGCGCGCTCCGCATCGGTCCTTTAATGTTGCCAGGCATGCACTGTGATGTGACCAATCATCTGACTTGCCCAAGTCGTGTGACAGCTTGTGACAGTCGCGGCTTGATTCCAGGGCCTGGGCCTGATCTCACATCATTGACATCGATGACAATGGACGCCCACAAGCTCGACCACCAATATTCCGTCGAGCTAGTTGTCACCGGCCAGGTAAATATTTTCTTGGAGTCACTGCTGTCAAACAGATGCTCATGACATTCTCTGGACATAGCATCAACCAAAAATCAGGGATAATTTACTTGGTTTGGAAATGAGAATCTAAACCGTCACGACTCGAGGGCTGGCTGATAGCGAGCGCCCTTTAGGCATTGCCACCATATGCTACGACTCTCCTTCTTCCCTCTCAGGCCCCGCTGTGCGATTACCGTGGCGAATTGACACTTCTCGGGACCGTCGAGGAGTTATTCCTGCATCCCCGGCTCGGATGCTTCGGGAACTATACCTGCCGGGTCTGGAAATCATGACATCAAGCCCAGATCGTTTTTTTCACGATCTATATGACGGGAAGTTTGCACGCAGCTCGCCTACCTTCGTACTCATGGAAGCAGCAACGTAGCGTAAGTAACTCTCGGAATTATGACATTCTGAATAAGAGTGTTGTCCGAGTCGACTCTACTCCATTGTCATGGGCGATTTCGAACAACGGCGTCGTACCGTTCGTTTGGTTCACTGGACGAAGGGCCCGGATAATTCCACTGTGCAGTCTTCATTAACGGCTTTCTTACAGACCACGACTACCGAATGAACCCGAAGTCTTGGTTTCGCTGGCAGGAAGGATTTATAAGGAGTCGCTCTCATTCGTGAATCGGTACCAGCTCTCTCTCTCTGGACGTCCCCTCCTTAGTTTCCGTTCTTTTTACCACACGCAAACATGCGATCGGCATATACGTTTATTTTGGCTTCGCTGTTCGGTCTTTCCTTCGGTGCTATCCTCAAGCGTGCAGACTGCGGTAGGGGACGAAGCGCTTCGGACGCCAAGGTATACACCGATCGCAGACCGTCGTCAGAGCACAGAATTCTGACATTTTCTAATTTTACAGTGCTGCGTTTGGTACGACGTTTTAGACGACCTTCAGTCGGACTTGTGAGTGGATTGCAGGCGGGCTCTTCTGATGAGACTGATCTCGCTCCCTCCAGATTCCGCAAGGAGCCGTGTGGTGAGATACCAACTCTCCCTTCTATGATTGGCCTAGCTGGCTGCTAAACCTCGACCATCAGGTAAAACTGTTCATGAGGTAAGCCTAGTTGATCTGCCTCAACAGTCCTGCTCAGGGGTATGGTCTTTGGGGAATCATTGCAGTCTCTTCGTGTAAGTGGTATCTAGAATGTACTCAAGGTGAAGGGCGCTCACCTGCCTCGATTAGCTGTCGTTCCATGACGCTATCGGCTACTCGAAGCGTCTTCTCTCTGAGGGAAGATATGGGTGAGGTTGAGTCTTATTCTCCACTGACACACTGACTTACCGCCATCATTAGGGGCGGCGGTGCTGGTACGAAAGACGTATTGTCGGAGCTGTCAATCCACTGACCATCAGACAGACGGCTCCATTGTTATACACCGGAACGTAGAGCTCGCTTTTCGTACGTGGAACCCGTTCATTCGTACCAATCCGAGGGCATTGCTAACATTTGATACGCACAGCATTGAACAAAGGCTTGGGTGAGGACTTCCGTCATAACCACCTCTCAAGAGCTCTTACATTGAACACACCACAGAGACAATTGTCGAACGCCAGCTCCAAATCGGTCTGTCCCACGACATCTCTTACGGCGATCTGTGGGTTTCCCCCGGTTCTTGAACATCGCCCTTCCCCAACTCATGCTTTTTCAGCGTCCAATTCGCTGCGGCCGTTGGAATAACAGACTGCCCGTGAGTTCCGAACAGTCGTGGCGTGTTCTCTGCATACGCTAGGGCTCAATCTTACCGTGCCATTTCAGAGGGGCTCCCCGACTTGAGTTTCTAGCTGGCCGTAGCAAGGAAACCCAGCCATCCCCGGAGGGATTACTTCCCGATGCCGCGACTTCCGTTGATGTGGTGGGTGAGGATCGAACGCTATCCTGAAATCGACTGATGTGATCCTCTTCTTCAGCTCATCGAGAGACACGCTGATGCCGGATTTTCCGCAAGTGATATGGTAGACCTTTTGATTTCTCACACCATCGGAGGCCAGGAGCATGTCAACCCGTCGACGCCGGTGAGACACTCTCCTGATAATGTACAACCTATAATTGACTGATGGGTGTCTCGTTACTTTCAGAACACTCCTTTTGATACCACGCCGACGGCCTTTGATACCCAATTTTTCATAGAGGTCCGGACATTCTTCGGTTTTGTCTCTGCAAAGCACTAACAGAAAGCCTCCCGTAGACATTGCTCAACGGTATGAGTCCTGTGTTCTGTACAGGAAACCTTGCCCACTCTGTTGCTAGGTACTTCCCCGCCCTTTGGCGGAGTTCAACCGGGAGAAGCCATTCCACCCCTTAACGGAGCCTTTAGACTTGCCTCCGACCACCTAATCGCACGAGATTCTCGGTAAGACCACCACTCAGTTGCGCAGTTTTCAACCACTCAAACATGTTATTTGTTGTTCTCAGAACCGCCTGTCTATGGCAGTCATACGCGAGTACGTTCTTATCTTTTCTCGACGCCCGATCGACCGGCAACCGACCCTTTACTCTCGCTCCGCCGTAGACGACCAAGAACTTATGCGCCAGCGTTTCCGCGCCGTCATGTCAAAGATGGCAGTCTTAGGACACAACCGCGATGATCTTGTAGACTGCTCCGAGATTATTCCTGAGGTCAGGGAGGTTAAGAAGAAACCTTTCCTCCCCGCAGGCAAGACGATGGACCACATCGAAGCTTCCTGCCCAGACACCCCCTTCCCCACCCTTACGGCTGACCCAGGTATGTTTCTTGTCCGCTTTCGGGACTCGCGAGGGACTGATCGAGTTCACAGGACGAGAGACCGCTGTCCACCCTGAGAAGTTGCCGGGGAATGAGACGAAGGCTGCGCTTTGAAACTTGATTGTGTATGGCCGTAGGAACTAGCAGCAGGCTAAGGTTGGGACCGAGCTGTGACCCATATGTTTATAGATAGATGATAGATTTTCGTACCTTTGCCACTCTGCGCTTTGAGGTACTCCGTTCGTTTATGTATAGTAGATCTGGAGTGCAATCTCCCCTGTGTTCTCGCGACCCTTTTGCCAGGTGTCCCTTGAATTTGTCTACCCCGGACCAGTGGCCACTCCAAGCGTTTGTCTCTCAGCAAAGAGACAAATAGGTACGTAGTATGTGATTGCCCGACCACTGTCGTATGTGGAGATATATCTGTCGGATGGCTTTCACCTTCGGGACACAAACCGTAAGAGGGTCTATACTTGGCGTAAGCGGGAAACCACCGGAGGTAAAGTCTGTATTCATTTGTAGTCGGACAGGGACATGGAAATAAGTCGATGAAGCCCGAGTTCGACATTCACCCCTGGGCCGACCCTGAGGCCTAAGGCCTAAGGTCTGACTAGGCAACTTTTGTACCCCATAAGCTAACTCCGGGGCATCTGTCACAGGCTCAGAAACATGAAACCCGGGTTGAGTGCCATGTGTAGGTAGATGACTGCCTTGGAAGATGAACACGCCTCCCGCAATCTCTTCGTGTTGATCTTTTGAGTCATGACGGGAGATCGGCATGGCCTCAGTATTCAATGTTACCGCGCGTACAGCAGAAGCCTTCAGAAGCCTCGTTATTCGGATCTGTGGCTTGAGCATCGTGTGATGTTTTTTTAATCCGTCTGAATGTTTAAATCCGACCATCGCGCAAAAAAGCGCCATGCCACAGAGAACTGGGGTGAGTACGAGGAGGATGTGAGCAGTAGTTTGGGAGTAGTTCTCGCATGTGCTCACTTTTCTCTCTGACCGGGACCGCCCGAGGTTGACTAGTAAAGGCAAATGAAGCGTCTAAATGACAATTATATCAGTCGTATGATTCAAGTGAGAGCCGGAGTCTCGAGTTACCTCAACGGTGATAAAGCCTCTTCAGGATTACGCCACAGGAGCTCTGTCTTTAAGCACCTCGTTACAATCAGTGATTTTAAAGTAAAGGTGGTCACCCTCGTAGTTCGCACCCAGTCATGCTTCCATTTCTCCGCAGTTCGTTAGTCCCTCTCGTCTTGAAAGCTTTCCTGCAGGTTTAAGGAGGTTCCAGGGGCATGCCACTGGGGATTAAAAAACCCAAGGAGCCTCGTTGCACACCGTGGAATGAATTGACATGCCCTTCTGTACCCCGTTCTCCCCGTTTTCTGTGTTCGGTGTTCAGAGTGTTTATACCAGAGTATCAAAATTTAGTGGAATCTGAATCTGATCATCTCTAACTCGAGTAATTAATGGCAAAAGATTGTGTTCGACGATCTGGAACTGACCATAAATGGGTGCTTTGGAAATTGTAGCGGCCTTGTATCCCCTTGTTGTGAACGAATCGCAATTCTTCAACCTGCCTTGCAGGTATCCGTTTGGCGAGATTTCGAGATGAGCTAGCCTGTTTGTATCACATGGACGTAAGGGAAAATCAAGCTGAGAACCATTGTAAAAAGTCATGAGAAGAGAAATTGTTCGGGACAAACAAAGCGCAGGCCACTCATTCCCGTCCCTATTGACGCGTTGTCCTCCTCCCTCCACGTCCATGTTCCTCATTCCCCTACATTTTATTCCTTAAATTAATTCAAACCAAAAAAATCAGCCTCACTGGTCAGTTCATATTCATTTTCCTCTTCTTAGATGGCTGAAAGAGTTCAAGTTGCAAACACGACCTGATACGATACGACTTGATACTCAAGAGCTGTATCCGTCGCCCAGGAACACATCTTATCCCGGAATAATTCACAGAATACCTCCTGAATATGGCCATGCGACGTGGAGGACCGCCTTCCAATTCGCTGAGCCCTCAGGATCCATCTTCACCGACCAGCAGCTCAGCTGCAGCGTCTTTCGGCTTTCCTCGATCTACATCCCCTTCAGGAGGCTTCCTCAATTCGCTCACCAGACCTTCGAAATGGTTCGGTCGGAGTGCTTCGAATCCAAAGATGAGCGCCACTTCCTCTGCAGAACCAAGGGCCAGCACATCGAGCAGGAAACACAAAATTTCACGTCCAACAGACCCTCGCCCGATCCTGGATTCATATGGAAACTCGAACGCGGCTAGGTGAGTCTTCATACCATTTTACAGTGAATTGCTGGCGAGGGAAGAGGGTTTATTGGGATTGTGTTGTACGAGAATTATGCAAGAGACTTGCTGGAATGGTCTAGTTCGGCGGATATCCACGTTTTTCGTTACTCATTTGCACCATTCTATGCCCACTTTCTTGATCCTTCTTTGCGGCACCGTTGCCATTCGCTTACATTGTTATCTCTAGGTCTGTGCTCGACCTGTCCCAGTCTGCCCGACCCCAACAATCCCTTGATCTTTCTTCCCCGTTCCACGCTCCTCCTAGTCAACCATCCAGTCCATCAACTCCCCACCACCCTTATACTGGTGGGTTAGGGGATTTGCGAAACATCTCGAAACGTGCCTGGTCAAGATCCGCCGACGACTTGGGCAAGCTCGAAACGTCTCACTCTGGCCATGGTGCATCTTTTGAGGAGAAGGTTGCCCTGTATCGAGGCAGAAGCAACAGCAACGCTGGTGGTATCTCCCCCACCAGCCCACCAGCTTCCGCCCCAGCAGTCGCGGGCGGCGCTCAGCCTTTCCCCACCTTCAAGCCGTCAACACCCCCCTCCACTTCTCCTCCACAAGTGTCCAATCTGTCTTCGGTAGTGTCCATATCCGTCTCTGCACCTGCCGTGGATGAAGCGTCGGCAACCGCTGCCAAGAGCTCTCCTCCCGCGAATCATGTTCACACTCGCTCACACTCGTTTACCCCAAAACTCGCTTCGAAACTCTCTGCTCCTCGTTTTCCCTCCAGCCCGAAACGAAAGGGTTCCGCTGGCTCAGAAATGGAGGGACAGCTGCCCACGCCGACGCGAGGAGCTTTCTTTGCTTCCGCTAAATCCACGGACTCGAGCAAGGCTCCTCCCCAACAACATCGTCAGACAGCCCTCCTATCTCCTCCCGCTATCGTCGAGCCAGAGGATATCATCGGTGGTGGTGGCAACGGTCCTACCGATCAGAAGAGGTCCTCCCAAATAGTTTACAACAGCGGCTTCCTCAATCGCCTTTCCGATGTGCCAGCCAACCCACATCACGCCAACTTGTCGAATGCCAAAGGCTGGAAACCTTTCAAGGTCGAACTAAAAGGCTCCAAGCTGTATTTTTACAAGCCGCCTGGCGATCGGAGTGCTGCTGTGAAGGACTTGTTTCCGATCGAACTCGTCCCCCCTAGCCACGATGACGAGGACGAGGAAGTGGAGGATGAGAAGGAAAAGGGCGAGCCATTTGGGAATCTGGGTCAAGGTGCACGCGTGCGGATGGGGGCAAGGAAGGACGATAGTTTCGGGATGCGAAAGAAGCGAGCATTTTGGGGCAGGCGCACGCACCCGGACTTGATGATGAACCAGAGCGGGAAGATTGAAAAGGGGACTTTCGAAGCATTGACTCACGAGGCAGTCTTCGGGACCACTTTTCTGAATTCAGACGAACAAGAAGATGGAGCAGTTCAGGCCCAATTAGAATCGTGGAAAGACTTTGCTTCATCTATTCTACTATGCATGCCGTATCTTGTCGACCACGCGAAGTTTGAAGCCGAGTTCAAGAGATGTTGCGAATATCTCGTGAGCGGCGCAGAAGAGAAGAAGAAAACAGAGCAGGCAAGGGTTGCCTGGTTGGCCGGAGAGTATCTCAGATTCCACGGACGCCCCATCGACTTCCCGGATTGGGAAGACTGGAGGTCGGAGGCCATTCCATCTGCCACGTCTGCCCTCGTTCCCTCTACTCCCCAGCCGACGATGCCTACCTCAGCTTCTGTGCATGCCTTGTTCAATCCGACTCCCAATGCGTCACCCGATCTGGGGACCTTCTCTCCCAGACCTGAGGACGGGTCAAAGCTAGCTTCACTGATGGGAAATCTTGGCGTTCACAACTCGCCTGGATCGTCAGGCATGAAGGGTTACTTTGACGCTCAGACAGGAGACCCCCATCAATCGCCCCTCCGTGGTCCAGCTGCCCCACCCCCATCCTGGGGGAACGCCCTCGACCGTGAAGGCCTCACCAGAAACGTATTGCTCTCAATCGACCCCAAAGTCCTCGCCAGAAGTCTCAGTCTGTTCCATTCCAATGTATTACACCAGACTCCCGAGAACCTTACCGCCGATTTCCTAATGAGTTCGCCTCAATCAACAAAGGGCGCATCCCCTCAAACACCGCAGGCTTTTTCTGCCCTCTTCGGCTCGGACGATTATCCTCATTGGTTGACAAAGCTTGTGTTGATGCAGGTTTTAGTCACTGAATCTCCATATAGCACCTTCCCTTCGAACAACTCCATTGGTGCCTTGTCATCGCCTGGCACTCGGCCAGACGAAAGGAGTTCTCAGACCTCCAAGACTCATAATCGCTCCGAGGTTATGGCGGCTTGGGTGCGGGTCGGGGAGTACTGTCGTATCAGCGGCGACGAGTGCTCCTGGCGTGCTATTATGAGTGCTGTCTGTTCACCACCCATTGCTCGACTTGAGAAGGCTTGGAAACGCGTTGATCCTGACGCGACATCGACAGTAGAGTCTTGGACCCAGGTCTCCGGAGAGGGAGAACCTGTTGGGGTGGCTGAGCCGAAGATTACCCCTTGGGGCGGTGACGCAGGGACTGTGATACAGGAGGAGTTGACCAGAGCCTCTGGGAAGACTGGAGAGATATTCAGTCTCGATGCTATCGCAAGAATACGGACCTTGTTCGAGCAGTTGCGTACGTCGTTTTCCCTATGTCCGAGGAAAGTCGTCTTGGAGGAGGGTGGTCAGGATATACGCCGACTTGTCGCGTACTGGGGGGATCTGTTTGGTGATGTACGGAATACTGGTCTTGGGTTCAAGTTCCAGCGGTATGTCGGTTTTTTTCGTTTGTGATGTTGACTGAGCATGTCTTTGTTTTCAGGGTAGAGCAGTTCATGTCTCTATCGCTCGCTGCTGAACCTCGCCGGAAAGGCCTCTACGAACCATTCTTCTGGTCGAAGTCATCCTCTCAGTCCCAATCGGGGTCTTCACTTCTACCACTATTATTCCCGGACCCTCTACCCACCGTCACCCTCATAGACAGGTCGCAGTTATTGCGAGGGCGTGTCGACAGCGATGCAACCGATATTCAGCATCTCCGCGCCGTCGACGGACATCTACGACCAGAAGGCCGGGCGACACCCGATCGCAGCGATGCTTCTAGTCCATTCTCCATCCTGAGCAGAGGTGGCACTGTAATTCCGGTCTTCAATGGCGAGCTGCTCTTGATCGTTCAGAACTCCGTGGTGGAGTCAACTCCAAATTCCCGGCCATCGTCTTTCGTACGATCACGACCTCCATCCGGCGCGTTTGATCAGCCAGCCACGTCGGAAAGACCATCTATCAGCCGCAATCCTTCCATCCGTGTCAAGCCGGGATCGTCGCACGGCCTTGACCGAAAGACGAGTCTCGCTCGTCGGAGTTCTCTCCCTTCGCTTTCACACAGACAGCCTATTGTCGTTTCAGAGACGTCGACCGATCCGCCGTTGCGCGTCCTGGTGCAATCTGGAACACTAGACCGATTGGTCGATATCCTTATCCACGGCCTCAACAACGTGTCGGTCTCCGTCGCAGATGATAACGGCGAAATGTCTCTTCGGGAGGGTAGTCGTGAATTGATGCTCGATCACAAGGAGTTCTCGCGGATATGGTGGAATGTGTTTCGCAGTTTTGTGACCCCTTTGATCTTCTTCGAGGTATTTCGGGCATATTCATGGATATACTTCTTTGGATGCTGACGACTACCTTTCGCTTCAGCTGTTGAGGAAGGCGTACATCAAGGCGCAACCCATGGGGTCTGATCCTTCCGTCAATGATTATTTGGATGCCCTCAGTGGCAGACTGAAAGTCGTAGAGACCATGAAGACCTGGGTCATGAAAGGATCTGGTGCACAAGATATCTTGGATGACACTCAACTTCTTCAGTCAATCCGATCATTCTTGCACAGCTCCACGGACCATTTGATCTATCTGTCAACCAACTTCGAGGACCCCGCTGTGCAGCAAGCGAAGGAAAATTTGGTCGAGACAAGGACAAGCCTTGAGCGCCTCATACACTCTCAGATACTTCGGCCGCATTACCAGAAATACCAGCCTTTCGTCAGACCCAAGTTCACTTCAAGCGAGTCGCGAATGAGGAACTTGAGTACACGGGAGCCCCCAGATATCGACAGAATGAGCCCAGAGGAGTTTGTCGATAATCTAGATGGCATGGCCTTTGCTACGTTCAGCAATGTCACCGAAGAGGTTCGTATCGCTTACATGTCTACCATCATCGTCTAACCCTTGTTCCATAGGACCTGTACATCGCTGCTGATCTTCTCGAAACCCAGAGTGCGGATCGGACGGGTTGGTTCATGCCAAGAGAGGAAACAGTCAACGAGGAGCTTGCCGAGATTCAAACGATCCAGATGTATCTTCAAGAGGTCGTCACCTCTTCATTGATATCTGAGATGTCTACGGAACACGTATACCGTCTTCTCCCACCTGGGATCCGAAATTGTATGAGGTCGTTCTACATCATCAAGAAGTGGATAACGGCCAAGATAGTCGCGCCAAAGCTTGGCCTTCGAGCACGTCAAGATCGTATGGAGGCCCTTCTGCAAGCTTTGGAGGTCGCGAGGATAAGGAGCCTCGAAGGGCCCGTGCCCCAGTTGGATACGCCATGTGTACGGTCTTTCGTGGAGGCTGTCATCACTGGTGCAATCGTCAGCACGTACAGTCGTTTGCACCAGAAAGCGTGGCAAAATGTCGCTCTGAATCGCAACGCTCAGTGTGATTCACTTGCCTCACTTTTGGCGAGGCCTAGGATCAGATCAGTATCGTCCAAAGAGCCGCTGACCGTCGACATGGGTTGGTTGATTGAACGGATCTTAGACGTCGTCGCGATGCCGGATACCGTGGAGGCTACGAGTTTGGAGGGCCAAAATCTGATCAACTTCGATAAACGGCGGTATGTGCTCACTAGTATTGTGACGGATTAATCGATTGACCGGATTTGTAGGCACCTGTCCAATTTCATCGCCAATGCACCTTCTTTAATGTCCAGGAGGTTTGTTCAACAAGGCGATCTCAACAGGCGCGGTTTCGACCGACTATCCAACATCGAGCGAGAGGTTTTTTCTATCCATTTCGATAGCCGTGCCATCAAAGAGGAGGCCCATAGAGAAAGTTTGAACGCCAGTGCCAGTGGAAACGCTTCTGGCAAGAAGGTGGCTCGGCCTTTCCAACGCTTAGTGACCTTGCAGATGGAGAAGAACCGCAGAGACAAGCATTTCCGTACCCGTCTACAAAAGGAAAAGATGCAGGAGCAGAATCGACAGGAAAAGCGGGACGAACTCATCAACAAAGCTATGCGCGGACGAAGGGTTTCAGCAGTTGCTCAGAAACAGCATCGTAATAAGAAAAGCATGTCGGCGTTGTTCCACTTCATTCGACCTATCTCCAGCGCATTTGGAGCCGATACACCACCTCCACCGACTCTTAAGAGGACTGTGTCAGAGCTTGACTTCACTCCTACAGGGAAGCCGTCATTGGTCCTCAGCCTGATGGACTCTCGTATCGCTCACTTCATCAATAACGATCGTTCTTTCATCTTCCAACTCGATACTGAGGACGGCGGTCACTACTTGCTTCAAGCCATCAACAAGCGCGAAATGACAAAGTGGATAGATACTGTCACTCGCATCTCCAATATTGCTGCCAAGCGTCGACTTACGTATCTGGGACAACCGAAGCCACAGGTCAACGACCACATTCAAGCGCAACCCTCGACTGCGACAAGGGATCCTTATGCAGGTAGGAAATGTTAACCTTTTTGAACCATGGTGCACTGATGTGCCTTACAGTTTTCGGTGTCGAGCTTGAGTTCTTACTGGAGCGTGAATCGGAAGGTGAAGTACTCCCAGGTGCTATACCATCCGTGATACGCAGGTGTCTAGCGGAGATAGAGGGGCGAGGTTTGACGGAGGTCGGGATATGTAAGGCTGTTTCATCATCCCCTAGAGCGAAGACTCATTTCGACTTTCAGATCGGATGGCTGGCGCTACTTTAGAGATCTCGGCTTTGAAAGAAGCTTTCAATCGAGGCAAGGACCCCGTTCTATAGTTCCGCTCTCCTTCGACTCACCAATATCGCTTCAGGCGAATGTCCAATCGTTCGAACAACAGACATACACGCTATTTGTGATATTGTTAAGTCGTGGTTCCGTACATTGCCAGAGGCTGTGGTTCCCTCGTCGTTCTATCACGAAGTTATCGCTGCTATGCGTGAGTGCACCTACAGTAATTTGGCATTAGCATTGGTAACGACTAGTTTTGCAGAGCTGGATAGTCTGGAGGACAGAATCTCGGCGACGCGCATACTACTCCATAGGTTGCCTCAAGCCAATTTCGACCTTCTCAAGCGAATATCTGAGCACCTGGACACGTGAGCTGCTTCCTCCATCGGAGTAGCCTCTGATATACTGACGAACTTTTTGTTAGTGTTACCGATTTCGAGGAGCACAATCAAATGACTGCCGAAGCGTTATCGATCGTGTTCAGTCCCAATCTCCTCAGAGCACCGCAGAACGACTTTTTCGTCGCGCTCACGAACATGGGCCAAACTCACAAATTTGTGAAAACGCTTATAAGTCATGTGAGCTTGATCTTTTATGCTGGCGTCTACTATATTCTAAGCATTCTATCCTCAGTGCCATGTTATCTTTGATGATTCGGAGCCCGAAGCGGATGTTGATCAAGACGAAGAACCCGAGACCCCTATCGCTGAAGAAGATGAGGGAGATGATGACCACTTCTCTATACCCGTCACCGAAGAGCCCGAAAGCTCCCAAATCCATCTGGACATGGGTCGGGACAATCACTCTATCACTCACACTCACTGATAGTTACCCCATAATCTCATCCGTATTCTTGTCCATCATGCCACCATTCTGTTCAACAGGGATTTTCTAGCCTATGATACCTTAATACTTTCTCCTTCCAGCTGCAACCGCTTTCAATTTCGTCGTCCATGTTTTATTAGCTTCACATTATGCCAAAACTATGCCATTCCAAGGTCTCTCTAGATCTCATGCCCCTTGCCACGCCCATACACCCATATGTAAAGTACATACCGCTACAGCTCAATTCCCATAAATTATTCACGCACGTACATAGCCATAACACCGATAATTGCAGGTCATGATTTAGAAAAACGGCGTTCATGATGGTCCATATAATCGGTGGGGTCCGAGAAAAACCATCGCTCCGGATCGTTGAGGATAGATTCGGGGAGCTTTTGCACGTGTTCTTGCAAGCGCTGTGGAGGCTTGAATTTGTTCGTTGTGATAAGCTCCGCAACCTTCTCCAGCACCAGATCTTTGTGCTTGAACTTGAAGAGGGAGGGAGTGGCGAAGGAGGTAATCGCTCTGTGGATTCGGGTGCGCTCGCCATCCTCGCTGGTTTCATATGCCTCGAATGCGAGACGTAGGAGGTGCTTGGTCACTATCTGGCTTTCCCCTCGTGCTCGAATCATCCAGAACAGGCTTTGCATGACGATCACGAGATCTGGAATTGAACTAGTTGCTCAACGACATAGTGGAGACGGGAGCGAGGGGCATCCTTACCAACGATGTACCCCATCAGCAGTCGAATGACGCTTGGGCTGAGGATAGGCCCCGGGATGAGTGAGTAAGGGGGAGTGTTAGTGAGTTTTGACATCCACGAACCTTGTTCCATACACCATGTAGACCCACTGCGCAAAGACAACAGAAAGAGCTATGGCAATACTCAGCGGGTCACCTGAGCTAGCTACATTGGCCAGTTCGACAACGGAACTAAGCAGATTTTAGAACAGTAAGCGATTCAGAGCCTTTTGCAATGACTTACATGAGTTTTCCCTCCCGTTCCGTGAGAGGTTGGTCGGACAATTCTTCTACAAGATGGGACATGGCAGCTTTAAATTCGGGAGATCTGCAATGCTGGAAGAGGAAGAGACGTTGACGGATTGAAGAAAGTAGTAGATAGGATTGAAAAGTACCATGTCAGGATCGTCGAAGTTCCAGATCTTTACGATGTCGTCGTGGATCACGTTTAAGAACGCTTTGAGATTATTCACGGCGAGACTCAACCCAGAAGCCAAACCCTTCCAGTATTCTGTTCTGCCGTTTGGGTTTCTTCAAAGTCAAGGGGAAGATGGTTGAATGAGGCTCACTTTTCCGGCCAATGCTATGAAAGGAACGGGCGGGTTAGAGAAGGAGACTCAGAGAGCATTGTGGGCTACGTACGTAATGGACGCGTCGATCTTGAGTTCTGCGCTAGCATTCTGGGCGATAGCCCAGGTTAGCCAAGCGGCTTCGTCGACCTGTTCTCGCGTCAGGTGCATCAACTCCTCAAGAGTATTCATATATCGTTTCTCTGATAGAGGCGGGGAATTGTTAGAAGCTCTCAAACTGAGGAAGCGTGTCCGTACTGGTTGATACTTCGAGGAAGGGGAACTTCCTGTTCTTCGTGATAGCTTTGAGTGGTTTCACGCAGATTTCGCTGAACTGGTTCCGTACGCGCTCCTCGACGCGTTGCTGAAACTGGTCATCATCCAGATCAGCTTCGTCCCCGGCTTCCTCCAGCTCGCTATCCATCTCTTCCTCGAGTTTGCTGACGAGCTGATCATACTTGGTGAAAACCACGATGACGGGGACTTTGCAAAAGTTAAAATTGTATCACGGAGCCTACAAGTACAGGACCTACCGTTCTCCAGTTTCAATTCGAATATCTTTTCTTCCCCTTTCTCAAATAATGCGCCGTTTGCTGTCGGTATTTCGACACAGAACCTGCATGTTCAACGATGAGATATTCACGAGCGAACGAAAATATCAGAACGAGACTTCCTCACCAGATAGCATGCAACCGATCCTTCAAAGGTTTCTTTTCGTCTGTCCGCTCTCTTATGAATTTATCGACAGTTTGGTAGTTGTCCACCTCGCCATGAGCGAATCCTTGGGAATCATGAAGAATGAAACGGCTGTTCTGCTCCGAAATGATCTCAGAGTTGATATCCGATACACCCGCAAGATCATGAGACACTTTCTAGCAAGGGTCGATGAGGTTTCTCGTGCACACGACCATACAAGTCCCAGCACTCACTGCCGTGTTGACGTTAAAGGTCGAATTAATCAATGACGATTTCCCGGCCCCGGACTTTCCAAGAACCAAGATACGAAACCTGTGAATGGCATAAGAATATTCGAACTATTCGAATAAAAGACATTCCCTTACTTTGGACATTGCTTGAGTACTTCGTCGACGGCAGTAGAGAGGACCTCTTCGGCTACGGAAAATGACCTGGGCTGCGAACCGAGCAGATGACCAGTACTGGTACCGGATAATCCTCGCCTCGGAATATTGGAAGCTCCCGGGTCCATGCTGTCCGACCTGGTCAGTGTAATGGGGATGTTTGTCGTATTTTAGGGATCCTGAGCAACGTAGTTTTTATAATCGCCTTCGACCATCTTTGATTCAATCTGGCAGTGTAATCATGAGCATTCTCAGCCACAGAGATATGTATATGAACCCTCACGAACGTGCGTCGTGTAAAGCGCTCGGTCCGAAAAGGCTCCCGCGTATGGTCTGTATCCATCCAGATCGACTAAAAGACCCAAAAAGAGACCAACGAATCGGAATGCGGCGGTGCAAAAGAATGTGAATAAAGATAAGATAAATATACATGTAATCACCCGAAAAGTCTCTAGATTCATCCCATGCCCATTGTCCACGCCCACCCATATGTACACCACATACCGCTACAGCTCACACAAATCGCATAATTCATTCAAGCACGTACATAGTCATCGCACTCAAAATTGCAGGTCACAATCCAGGAGCTTGTTTGCGATGATGATCCAGGTAACCGATAGGGTCCGAGAAGAACCAATCCTCTGGATCGTTGAGGACGGCTTCGGGGATGCTTTTCACGTGTTCTTGCAAGCGTGGTGGGATTCTGAATTTGTTGTCTGTGATGAGCTCCTCAACCTTCGCCAGCACCAGATCCTTGTGTCCGAACTTGAGGAGGGAGGATGGCGTAGCGAAGGAGGAAATCGCGTTGTGAACTCGGGTGAGCTCGCCGTTCTCGCTGGCGCCGTATGCCTCGATTGCGAGACGTAGGAGGTGCTTGGTGACTATTTGACCTTCCCCTCGTACTTGGATTATCCAGAACAGGCTTTGCATGACGAGCACGAGATCTGGGATTGAAAGGACTGCTTAATGGCGTATCGGACGAGAACTAGGGGTGCCCTTACCGACAATGTACCCCATCAGCAGTCGAATGATGCTTGGGCTGATGATGGATAAAATCAGTAAGCAGAGAGGCGTATCGGTGTGCTTTCGAAACCCACGTACCTTGCTCGATAAGCCATGTAGAACCACTGTGCGAACACAAGTCCAGCTGCAACGGGGATAGCTACGACTGCAGCACCTGGGACGGCTGAGGTGACTATGCCAGTCAAACCGGTCACGGAACTGATTGGGGTAGAGTTCAGAATGACAAGCGTGTCGAAAACCCTCTGCGATGAAGACTCACATAAGTTTCCTCATGTGTTCCATGGGAGGCTGATCGGACAAGTCTTCTACGAGATGGGACATGAGAGCTTTTAATTCGGGGGATTTACAATGCTAGAAGAGGTAGAAACGTCGGTGGATGAAAGAAGGAAGAAGTAGTTAAGGAGAAATACCATTTTAGGATCATTGAAGTTCCAGATCGTTACGATTTCGTCGTGAACCACGTTCATGAATGCTTTGAGATTATTTACGACGAGATTTAATCCAGAAGCCAAGCCCTTCCAATATTCTGTTCCGTCGTTTGGGTTTTTTGGAGGGCAAGGGGAAGATGCTTGAACGAGGCTCACTTTTCCGGCCAATTCTGTGAAGGAAACCCATGGGTTAGAGAGGAAAGGGAGCATCTATGGGCTGCGTACGCAATAGACGCGTCTATCTTAAGATCTGCGCTAGTTCTCTGGGCGATAGCCCAGGTCAGCCACACGGCCTCATCGACGTTTTCTCGTGTCAGATGCATCAACTCCTCAAGGGTGTTCTTATATCGTCTCCCTGGTGAAGGTGGGGAATTGTTAGAAGCTCTCAAACTGAGCAAGGTATTCGTACTGGTTGATACTTCGAGGAAAGGGAGCTCCCTGTTCTTCGTGATAGCTTTGAGTGGTTTCACGCAGATTTCGCTGAACTGGTTCCGTGCGCGCTCCTCGACGCGTTGCTGAAACTGGTCATCATCCAGATCAGCTTCGTCCCCGGCTTCCTCTAGCTCACTATCCATCTCTTCCTCGAGTTTGCTGACGAGCTCGTCGTACTTGGTAAAAACCACGATGATGGGGACTCCATACAAGTGAGAATTCAATAGAACAGTGGAGAGCCTACAGAACCTACCGTTTTCCAATTTCAGTTCGAATATTTTTTCTTCCCCTTTCTCAAATAATGCGCCGTTCGCTGTCGGTATTTCGACACAGAACCTGCATGTTCAACGACGAGATATTAACGAGCGAGCAAAAATATCAGACTGAGACTTCCTCACCAGATAGCATGTAGCCGATCCTTCAAAGGTTTCTTTTCGTCTGTCCGCTCTTTTATAAATTTCTCGACAGTCTGGTAGTTGTCCACCTCGCCATGAGCGAATCCTTGGGAATCATGAAGAATGAAACGGCTGTTCTGTTCCGAAATGATCTCAGAGTTGATATCCGATACACCTGCAAGTTCATGGGACACAGTCTGAGGGTCGATTGAGTTTCTCGCGCACGCGACCGATGGTACACAGAATTTCAGTACTCACCGCAGTGCTGACATTGAATGTCGAGTTGATCAAAGACGATTTTCCAGCTCCGGACTTTCCAAGAACCAAAATACGAAACCTTTGGATACCATGAGACTCTGAACGGCTCGAATGAAAAGAAAAAACATGCTTACTTTGGGCATTGGTTGAGCACATCATCGAAGGCAGTCTGAGAGAGAACCTCGTCAGCTACGCTAGTCGCTGAGTCTGACGCAATGCTGAGATGTGAAATTGACTCAGGCTTCGGCGAGCTAACCAGACTCTGACTATGAGTGCTGGTACTGGATAGCCCTCGAGCCCGTCTCGAGTCCGTAGTATCCGATCTTGACATTGTGATGGGGATATTCGTCTTTTGTCGTTTTAGAGCTTCCTGACGACCCAGTTCTTATAATCCCTTCAACCATTTTTAGTTCTCAACAGCTGTCAATCGCCGGCAGTGTAACCATCACCGCTCAGCCACAGGGATAATCGACTCCAAACTCTAAAACGAACGTGCGTGCTTAGTACCATGTAAAGTACTCCCAGTCAGAGCTAAACAACCTGAATAGTAATGGCCTATGGAGAAGACCATGTGGATACCGTACCGCTATAAAAGTACTACAGCTGTCACCGATGAAAAATTCCCGTGTATCGTCGTATCCACCGAGCTGTCCATCGAGCAAAACCCAAAAATGAGAAAAAACGAAAACAATATACAACGCAATGCAAGAGAATGTGCATAAAGATATGATAAACAAGATATGCGTGCATGAAGAACATCGAAAATCACACCCAAAGCCAGTATCATGATTCCGAAGCCTGTTGTCGTTCCATTCGTCTCTGTCGAGCTATCTGTAATATCTCCTCTAATTGACTATCCAAAAGAGTCAGTCAACAGGAACTATAAATGAAGCAGTGACCTCGACATACCCTGACTTGTAGTTAATAGGTTTCGGTAACACACGGTCTGCACCAGCCTCAAGATAGCTGTTTTGATCATCAGTCAACGCATTCCCTACAACGGTTAAAGGTAACTCAGTTAGCGATCCATAGCGCACACGACCTCCAATTCGAACTGAACTGACCTGTGCATCCCACAACGAAAACATCCTTCCCAGCATTCCGTATCTCCCTAACAGCTTCCTCACCAGTCATCACCGGCATGTAATTGTCCAGTGTGACGAGATCATAATCCGGTGCGTCAGGTGAAAGCAGTAAATCCACACACTCCTTCCCATCCTGCGCCGTGTGAACAGTGCAGTTCCGGAATCCTAATGACCGGGATAACATCTTCCGGGTCAATGGATCGTCATCGACAACAAGCACCAGAAGTTTTTCTTCGCTTTCGGTGGTTACTGCTGCCGGTAAAGAGAACGGAGGCGATGTCGCATTGTCTGTCCTTGGGATCTCCGTTATTTGGGATTGAGTCGTAGGTGGAGTCGTAGGCGGTGGACTTGACAGAGTCCGATCGAGCGGAGAATCAGCCAAATCACCCAGTTTCGAAGATGCATCAAAGCTCCCAGGCGTATTGACCGCAATTGTCGATTCCGAGAGCTCGGTGAGCGGCGTGAGAGGGAGTCCTGGGGGTGGCGAATTGGGTACCGGTGACGCGGATCCATCTGGTGCCGAGTTGATGATCGTCGAGGGAGGAAGTGATCCGGTGGCGGTAAAGTAGGATTTCATGGCCTCGGCGGGATTCACGCGCATTTTAGCGACCGGATATGAAAGTTCGACCCAGAAAGTAGCTCCGCGGCCCTTTTGGGATTGTACGCCCTGCAAAATTGGCCCTTAGACGTGAAATAGATAGCTACATCCGGGGAAGAAACATACCAGTCGCCCCGCGCTATTGAGGACGATTTGACGAACGATAGCCAGACCGAGACCGGTGCCTAATATGGAGATGAGCGTGAATGAACTGCAGCGTAAGACCTCTATACATACTATTTCGGCTCAGTCGTCCAACGCGTGTCTGTCCGAAAGGTTGGAACAACTGACCATCGACCAAGTCCGAGGGTTTGACTAAACAACAGAAAAAAGCGTTCAGTAAACCACAAACCCCAACAAAAAACTAATCGCCACAACTCACTTCCAGGTCCATTATCCGCAATCTCCATCCGAATCACCAACACGTCCTGCGAAGCACCTTGAGCCTCCTTCTCCACATCATGAGAATACCTCCCATCCCTCGAATCCCTCCTCTTCGTATCCGGCGCCTGAGGTCCCTCCGCATTACTCGCCCCTTCAATGAACGTCACCAACGAAGTATTGAACGTTATCCCTTCCTTCGACCCCGGAGGCGTGAACTTGATCGCATTCGACACCAAATTCGTCAACACCTGCCTCAACCGAACCTCATCCCCAACAACCCACAGTTCACCGTTATCCCCCCTCACATCAGGATCGACCGAAGACGGAGACGGAGTCGTAGGCGTCTGAGGTTGATGCTTGAAACTCCGGTTTCGTTTAGGTGAATGTAACGTCGACCCCGAATTCGTTCGTTCGATTTTGGTCGCGCCTCCCGAGATGTAATCAGCTGCTTCGAAGGCCTTGGGTCGAGGAGAGGGATGAGGTGACGACCGATCGCGTTCTTTCTCCTGATCTTCCGTCGTTTCCTTCTTTTCGACAGTTACCGCGAGTTCGGGAACGACCATCCGATGCGCGAGAGCGTCAATCCTCGGATCCAAATTGATCTTCAATTCGAGTTTCTTCGCTGCCGCTGTGATAACGAGAGGTGCGAGTGTCGAGCGAATGACGGTGTGAAGGGGGAAATTACGAGGTTTAATTTCAAAGCGGCCCGCGTCCATCTCTATAGGTGAAACGAAACCTTGTTTAAAACGAATGGTATGGACGTAATAACGAAAAGGGGGCGTACTTTCAAGGTCTAGAGCATCATTCAAGACCTGCTGTACTGTTTCCAGACTCACTTCCAAGGCTTTGACGTCTTCGACATGTGGCTTCGAAAACCGATCGAATAAGACATTGCTGATCATCAAGTTATTGAACGCGATCGCTAAAGTGAAGAGAAAAAACGACGCGTCAGCAGGACAGAACACCAAGCAATATTTCAATAGCTGCGCGTAAAACCGTGGGAGGAGTGGAGGGAGAGGGTAAGGAATCCACGTTCTAGACAGCTCCAACGCACCTGCATTATTGAGTGGAACTCTGACTTCATGGAATATATAGCTGGCGAAGCGACGTTTGGCTTGACTGGCACGGGACTGTGCTATCTGCGCTTTCTGTTGGGCCCTATACGCAACTTTGAGTTGGCTGTTGAGGAGGTAGAGTCGGCGCTCCGTGACTTCTTTGTTGTAGTGCAGGGCTTGAAGGAATACCGAAAAGATGATGTAGGCGATCATATTCCGCGCGAAGATGCCTTGTTGGGGTTCGGGCATGATGAGCGTCGCGATGAGGACTAGGGCGACGACCATCATAACTCCGGTGTATAGCCGGTGGGCTACCACGAACATCATCATAGCCGGTATGGCGGTAATGTAATACACTGGTGGGAGCAGACATAGAGTGAGTCGGGTGAACGTGTCCCAAATATATGTGTGAACCCACTCATCGCTAGGAAATCCTTTCCACCGCAGTTGACTCGACCACCGGGTTGGAAAAAACCACACACGTTCATTTGGATGATTTCAGTCAAACCACACCACCAAACGGCGAGATTGAACCAGATTTGGAACGGAACGGGATGATACAAAGGCGCGTCCATGGCGATCAGGAAAGGTAAAGGTACGGTGAGAATTGTAAGACCGCCATACTGTGTAAACGTGTAGTTAGCAACGAACGACTGAAGTCGGGGAAATGACGGACGTAGAAGCCTTTTGCGTAGTCCGTCTGTGAAGTGCTCTTCTGGTTGAGGGCCAGATATAAAGCCCAGTTGAGAACCAAGACTGAAAGAAATCGAGTTAGGTATGAATGAGACGGAGAGTGACATCTCAGGCTTACACAGCGAACCGTAACTGAAGCATGCCACGCTCCCAGTCAGCAAAAGAATAGATTCAGTGCTCAAGATCACACTCACAAGGCACTGGGGATGCTTTGTCAGTCGACGAATACATTCAACGTGAAGAGGGACACGCACAATGCTTTAGAAGAATACCAGTTGAGCTTTTTGAAGTCCATCTCAGCAACTTCATCTTCGAATCTTGAGTCAAAGAAGTATTTGACGGAAGACCAGACACTGTTGACTCTGGTGCGCATACTGGGCGTGTAGTGCATGTTCGAGGGACTGTCCCTCCATGCTTCATACCGCTCGTTGCGAACAGAGTCCGCATCTGACTGCCCAGGGCTTCCACCGGTTGTCGTTCCTCGTTCGCTCTCGACTCTCTTCCAATGGTCCACATCTCCGCCAGCCACGACAACCTCGTCGACTTTCCAATCTTCACCGTCCTTTTCCGCTGTGATCTGCTTTTGTGAGGCGATAAATGCAGGTGTTGAAGTCGTGCTTTCCGTGCCGTCTCCGCCCAGACCATCCGAGGGTGAACCAGTCGAGGCATGAATAGCGATGTAGGCGAATCTTCGAAGTTCTGTGGATCACAATGTCAGGACTTTACCCATCGGAACCCAAGAGCACTACTCACTGTGGCGTATCCTCGACCCTAGAGACTCTTCATTTCTGGGTTCTTCCTCAAAACCTACTCGCCTCGGATAACCATGTTCATGGTGAAGGGGAAGGGTAGCGGACGTGAATCGCATAGTGAGCTAGCCGACGAGGCAGCTCGACGTTGTAGCGTGCCCAACAGAGCACGTCTAAAGCGAGCGCAATGGTGTGGATGGGAAAAGGAAGAGATGAAAGCTAAACGGGAGATGAAAAAGCGGATTGTACCTGCTGGCCCTTGCTGGCCCTGAGCGCAAGAAGGGATGCCCGTGAGGGATGGGAAAAAAAATTCCGTCCGTCCGTTAGTGCCCTGATGACGTCGATGGTCAGCGTTCGGTGTTACTGGGGCGTCATCGATTCGTCGCCGATGTTGTGACCCTTGCAGCGAGCTCATTGGCCTGGCAAAGGCTGCCATCGACCTGGCCATAGCGACGGGTACCTCGAGGGCCTAGAACAACGACGGCCACGAGTCGCACGACACTGACAGCTGCGACAAAACTTTCTTCCGACGCTTATTTCCAACCATGTTCCTCTTAAACAGGGGATCTGGGGATCTAGAAATATCTAGAAAAAACTACGTTACGACTATAATCAAGGTGCGTATGATAATTACAGTATTGGGAATATCTTACTCAAGTGCATATAGTGTCATCAAGCGTGAATCGTTCGTGAATATCGTCAAATCAAGAAATCAGTCAAAGAAATCAGTCAAGTCGCTGAGATGAGTTTTCAGATAATGGAGAAGCTGTTTCGAGAGCAGATTGTAGGAGAACTTTTGGTTTCAACAATATCTGGTGCGTCCAGTCTCCTTCTCTGCCACGGACCTTTTCTGAACGCAACAACCCCAGTTCAGCCGTGCAAAGGATGCGCTCTTCGATGAAAGTGTTCTCGGAGGCGGTCCTGAACGTGCTCTCCATTGAGTCGTCATCGAAGGGAATGCCCGTCTCGCAGTTAATGGGGACCAATTCACATGATGTGATGTCCTCGCCTATGGCGTTATTGAGCTGAATGGCAAGGTTGATGATCTCGGCTACGTGACTGGCGAACTGGTCCTTCAGTCGCTCTGACAGCACATCAAGCGACCCGTTGACACGTAAACCGGCCGTGACAAGAACATTCGTGAAGGCGTCGAAGAAATACTCGGAAAGGTCGATCTGTTGGGTGCCGCGAAAGACCTGTCGAACGTATTTTCGGGTCAAGATACGCCAACGCGAAGAAATGGGCGACTCCTCTGTACAGTGAGTGGGTCAGTACATGACACCGTCTGGCCTTGAAAACCTACCTTTTTCCCGCAGTCGGTCATAAATTTCCTGGATGAGCTGCTCGTCATCCCTGTCGCGGTATACCCAGGAGGTCGTAATCCACTCGCTATACGCACACATCGACGCTTGCAACCCAAAGTGAAGAAGAACGGTGTCTTCTCCGTGGTTGAAGTAACCAAGCATCTCCGTCATCTTCTCCCCCAGAATCTCCTTCGTATACTCTATCGCCCCTTCGATCACCTCCTCATTCTCAACCCGGTCTGCCTGCTGGGATGCCTCGGTCTCATAAAACTCCGCCAGTAGCCTGGCCGTCTCGCAAATTTCTCCATTCAGCACCGTCACCATCCTGATGACATCCGTATTCGCCACGCTCTTCGCCTTGGTCGGAAACCCCTGCACCATCGCCACGCTGGCCTGCAGCTCCTCGTTCAACGACCTCAACCGCCTCGTCTCTTCCCTCTCCAACTCCAATTCCCGCGCATACTCCCGTAACGATTCGGATAACGACGCGTTTTTCTCGCGTGCCTCATCCAACTCGGCTCGGGAGACCTTTCCTGAGCGCTCCATCTCCTCCCGAGCTTCCATCCAAGTCTTCTCCTTCTCTCGTGTCGTGTCTTCCAACACTGCGAGCTGTCCCCGCAGGTCCTGCATCACCGTTTGCTTCCGCTCTAGTTCCTCATTTAACGCGTCGATCCGCCGTTGCCTCTGGTTCCCGTCAGTGGTGGCACGCTCCCTGTGCTTGAACCTGTCCCAGAACTTGGTGATGCTAAAGTATGAAGCAATCGAGAAGATGCCTAGAAACCCGACTCCGTAGTATGCAGTCACTGAACTCGGCGTGCCAGAACCTGAGGACATCCCAGGATAGGATAGTCGTGGGGAAAGAGGGGAGAAGCGAGGGGAAGGAGTGAAAGAGAATGAGAAAGAGAGTGATGACAGTGACGATGAGGAGCGAAAAGTCAAAAAGTCCGTACGCGAGAGGCGAGGGGGGCCGTATCAGTTTTTTTACTTTTGCGGACACGAGGTGTAAACGTGTAAATCGAAGTAAAAAAGATGGATGGATAGGTTGGCACTGCAGTTGCTGGTACATATGTTTTTTTTTGTTGCACTTCTCTCCCCCCTCTCGAGCGTCTGGTCATGGAACTTACGGTGCGGCGGTGTGGTAACGCATGTAAACGGGCGCCATCAAAGCGTGTTATTGATTGGAAAATGAAAACACGCCCTGGCTCCGAGGCTCGAGTGATACACCACGCGCCACGCGATTTGGGTATGTCGGTCTTGTGCTGCCTCGTTCCCTCTGTTCTGTCCGTGATTTCATTGGTCAATCTGATGCAGGCGGTATTTTTGTGGAGTTAGATTAGTGCCTCGGGCCAAGTGGGAGGCACAGATCCGGAAACTGACATGTCCATGTTGATGTACGTACCTGCAGCTGTAGGGTGCGTCGCACACCCACCTTCCTTTTCCCTTCCAGTCCTCATTGAATGGCCTTCAATCAAATGCCTCGATCTGGTTCAGGTCTCGAATGACTCCCCTCGCAGCCGCAGTTTCACCACAGAGGGCGAAGCGTCTCTTCATCCTTTCACGATCGTCACACCAAAAGATCTCTTTCATTAACTCTTCGAGGCAACGGCACTATTCAACCGCTTAGATTATTATACTTCCATTCTTCTAGAAGACAATGGACTGATGACTGCGCTTAGGCCACTCCCAACCATATAAAAAGCTCTTAACCGAGCGAAGCCACCCAACCCGAACTTACTTGACTACCACCTCAAAAACACCGCTCGCTTACAGTAAAAACCTCCTCCCGAAATTCGACATGTCAACCACCCGTAAAAACTATCAAGGATTGTTCCGAAAGATGGTCATTGCGTTCGATGTGGGAACTACATACAGCGGTGCCTCCTACGCAGTCCTCGATCCCGGATTGCCACCGATCATTGAGGGCGTACCCAAGTAAGTGTCACTGTTTTACGGGAACCTCATTGTTTGCCTGAGCCTGAGCCTGAATCTTCCATTCCTCTGCTCCTAGGTTCCCAGGCCAGGGAAAAATTGGGGGCGATTCGAAGATTCCATCAGTCATTTTTTATGACCGGGATGGCGTGGTCCGTGCCGTAGGAACGGAGGCCACGGAAGAGTCGTTCTTGGAAGAGGCAGAAGATGAAGGATACGTTTGTGTAGAATGGTGAGTTGGCCCCTCTTCCCTCCCTACCCTTCGGGTCCGTGTTCACGGTGCATGACTCTGAACTCGGAATCTTTTTTCATTTCAAGGTTCAAACTCCACTTACGACCGAAAGGCCTCGAAAAATCGCAAGTCCACGATTCGGATTTACCCCCTCTCCCTCGGAACAAGAAACCTATCGACATCTTCGCGGATTTCCTTCACTACCTCCACGAGTGCACCATCAACTACATCAAAGAGAACCGCGGAGTCGATTTTTTCTCCTCAATTGAATCCTACAACATCGACTACGTCCTAAGTCACCCGAACGGATGGGAGGGACCACAACAGGCTCAGATGCGGCAGGCGGCGATTACTGCAGGACTCGTCACTGCCGAGGACGCGGATCTTCGTCTGCAGTTCGTCACTGAGGGCGAGGCGAGTCTGCACTATTGCATCAACAAGGGTGTGATGAGAGGCGTAGATGGTGTATGTACTCTATCGCTCTGCTTGCTTCGATCATTGCACCTCTTAACCACAACCTTTATCTAGGACGAGGACGAGGAGAACGGCTTTATCATCGTGGACGCAGGAGGAGGTACCATCGACGTCAGCGCGTATAAGAAGACTCCTTCGGGCGTTTTCGAGGAGATCACTCGAACACAATGTGAGTTATTCATCGTCATAGACTCGTTGGTGTCGGCTGCTCACTCCAAGGCAGGCAGACTCCAGGGATCTGTCTACGTAACCCGCCGCGCCACCAGCTGGCTTCGAAGTGAGTTCTTTGTCCTCCAACTTCAACCAATTTCCAGGACCGTTACTTATTTGGGTGTCGTTAGACAGACTGAAGGACTCGAAATATGGAACTCAACAGGACATCGCTCAAATGGCTAAAGTGTTCGACCGGACGACGAAGCATTCCTTCAGGAACGAGGCTGATACAGGTTACATCCCGTTCGGGTCCCCAAGAGACAAGGATTTATCGTTCGGAATAAATCGTGGTCAGATGAAGGTACCGGGGTCAGTACTGGTGATTCTACCGGCGTGTCAGACACTCACAACCGACCAACAGGGAGATCATGAAGCTCTTCTTTGCTCCTTCAGTACAGGAAATCCTCGAGGCCATTCAAGAGCAGATGAGAGAGGCAAAGGCTCCTATCTCTGTGAGTACTGGGGATCGTCGTTGTACGGCTGTTCGAGCCTGCCTTACTGACTCGAAACATCTAGGCTGTCTTGCTTGTTGGAGGTTTCGCTGCCAGCGATTACCTGTTCTCGACGCTCCAAAAGACTCTCAGCCAACTCAACTTGAATTTCTTCCGGCCGGACGGTTTTGTGTAAGTATTTAGATACGACGATCTCACTACAACCTCCCTCACTGATCTCTCGATGCCCAGCAACAAAGCCGTCGCAGACGGTGCCGTTTCGTTCTTCCTCGACCACATGGTGTCCGCCAGGATTTCACGCTTCACTTATGGAGTCGAATGCTCAACATCCTACAAACCGTCGGACCCTGAGCATAGGAAGCGCTCCCTTACCATTTACACCGACCTCGCAGGTATCCAACACTTGCCCGATTTCTTCGATCATATTCTTCCAAGGGCGAGTTTGCTGCAAAAAATCCGCGAGGCACGAAACTGACTTTTGGTGATCTATACAGGGAAGTCGCGTCCAGGAGGAAACAGAGTTCCGCAGAGGGTACTATCGGCAGTCCACATATGAATCTTCCCTTCGGCAGATCTCTGCAGAGATCCTTCACTACAGAGGTCACGATAAAGCTCCTAACTGGCTCGACGTCAACCCTAGTACGTAGTATATTACTTCTGAACCTTATAGGATGGCTGACGTGGGGCTCTTCTCCAGGACAATTCCCCCCTCTCTGCACGATAGAGGCTGATATTCCGGAATCAGACAACTTCACTCGGTCATGCTATAGCTCACGCACGGGGAAGTCGTATTATGAATGCCAGTACGAGGTAGTACTTTTGTTTGGACTTACGGAGCTCAAAGCACAAATCGTTTGGAAGGTCGGGGTGAGTGGACGATTTCCTGCGCCGTTTTCGGGGTTGCTGACTCGATTATTGCGGGACTGTTCAGGACGAAGAGAAGAGGTAAGCCACTCGTCGGCTTGGATGGTCTTCATACCTTTCTGATATAGCTTTTCTTCGCAGGAGCCCCGCCACAGTAGTGTACGATCAGAATGAAGTTCAGCGGGCCTGAAGTAGGCAGTTGGGGTGGTACGAAGTTGTGGGATGTACAAGACCTGGCAGAATTGAACTTAATTCTTGATTTTGATACGTCTCATCGAACCTGCGTTTGGCATCGGTCCGGCCGTTTGACTGCTTCTGAATCTCATACATTCACGTTTTCCTTATTAAGTTCGGTCGTAGCCTTACTGTTCGAGGAAACACTGTTGGCAGAGCTGCATCTAGGGCGGCAACTGAAGTGACACTACGGTGACGGTAGGGGCTCCTTATTGAGTACAATACATCCTCATTGCTCACATTTTCCCAGTCCGTGTTGCGCGTAAACAGCTACTCATTATGCAGATCGGAGGGATCGAAATTGACAGAGCTCCCATTTCACGTCCAAGTTCAATGTTCACCAGGGCGTCGTCTTCAAGAAAGTTCTATCAGCCTAGAAGTATGTACAGAGTGGTATAGAAATCAGAGTGCAAGTTTGAAGTGTAGTACGAAGTAACAATTGTTCTATCACCACTTCTCAAACGCCCTATCAAGGAGCACTTTTGCTTTCGCCATGACCTGCCATTCACCATCCTCATTGTCCGGTCCAGACTCGCCCCTTCGTCGTAAGCCCAGGGCGGTCGAGCACAAAACAATACCAGCCGCTTCTTCTTCCGTTGATGTCGACCCCTGTGAGGCCTGAAATACGTCTTCCATCCAAACGGTATTGAAAGGCTTCCCCGGATGCACGAGGTACGCCTCCCAATCTTCGGAGACGACGTCGATCCCCATAGCTCTGTCGATTTGTGTCGCTATGTTCAACACTGTATCCACCTTCGTCTCAATTATTTTGGACATGCTGGCTTGAGCCCTCTTGTCAGAAAATTTCATCCAACGATGGACGAGAGATTGGATATCGTCAATGATGCGAGTCTTAGCATTGTTCTCGACCTGGTCATAACGCCCATACTTCACTTCAGCCTTGGTCATCGTTCGCCAACGGCCAGCCACAGATGAGGAGTCTATAAATTAGGTCAATGAGAGAGAAGCAAGAAACTGCACCACGCTTACTATTCTTTCTAATGCGTCGGTACATCTCTTTCAGGAAGTTGGAAACTATGGGATCGACGTGCCAGCGCTCAACCAAGTCTTTGCAGTGCCCCACCATGAGATACTGCAAAGCGTTCTGAACGATGATGTCGAGGTCGTCTTCGCTAGGATGGCACGTGGCCGCGGCAATCGCCTCTTCCCCAAATATACCCCCAAGGTACTCCGTCATCACCATCCTCTTGCTTGTCGTCCGGGCAGAGGTGTATTGCTCAAAAGGAAGTGTGTCTGTGATAGATGAGGCCACCTGTAAGATCTCCGCATTCAAAGATTCTATGAGACGAATGATATCGGCGCCCGACGTCGAGCGGGTGGACGTTAGATATGCCTGTGCTTCCTGAAGCTCCTTTGTCCGATGATCGAGGATTAGCTGCTGAGCTTTGTACTTGTCCTTGAGTTGGTGAAGTTCGCCGGACTGGCTGTCAAACTGGGCCTTGAGCCGTCCGTGATCCGACTCGAGTGCTTGACTCCGTTTTATCAGATTCTCGTGCTCGGTGGCTAAACCGTTCCACTGGGATTGAAGTGAAGAGCATTCCCTCCTCTTTCGTTCCACCTCTCTTCGGTCCCACTCTGCTATGCTCTTCATATCGTCGTAAGCCTTCCTCGTCCTAGCGTGCTGCGAGTTCGACTGCGCCAGCTGATTCCGCATATCGCCAACTTGTGCTTTGGCCCTTTCCTCCGTCTGCCTGCACGCCTTCTGCGCATTGGCAAGTTTTTCCTGGAGGGCTACAGCACGCGAGGCCTCGTAGTCGCGAGCGACACTCAGTGACTGATTCTTCCTCTCCATTGCTTCGAGCTTGGTAAGGAGTTCCGCCTCTCGGTTTGTCTCCCGAGGGCTACTGGCGGTTTCTTTCACGCTGGAACACTCTTCATGATTCCCGTCTCTGGTGTCAGAATCCCCGCTGAATCTATCAGTGGTGTTCGTCACTAAGTCTTCCTTCGGGGTACGCTCAGGCTGCGGCTGCCTCCTGCGACTATCATGGCCCCTCCTCGGCTGTGATCGTGAAGCCTGTCGTTTGAGGGATACGGCGTCACTCGGCCCAGGATCCTGCGATTGTGATGGAGGAGAAGGGGAGTGAGGTGGCGTGGGGGCGTGGTTTGTATTACTTTGTTGGGGAGAGTTGCTTCCGTTTATGAAGAGCCCCCGCATGAGAAAGAGATTGGTATAGAGGCGGATGGAGAGAGAGAGAGACGGATGTGGTGTTCTGAGTCAACGCAGGCTTTTGTGGCGAGAAAGGCGACCCGTGCCACCCTCGTGCCGACTACCTATAAGGAGAAGCTCGCTTACTTTAGAGAAGAAATCGAATACCTTTGTTTACTTTATCCACCAATCACATCCTGAGTTCGCAGACTTGAGGTTTGAGCGCGCAGTCTATATGGCTGTGACTCTGAGACGTACGCCGCGATGTTAAAGCTCAATCGATATTCCATTACGTCGAGGTGTCGAACATCGTGAATCCATACAGCCCAAAGCCACCTAAAGCTTCCTCGCTGAGTCTCCGTGCTACGAGTGAAGGGCCATGCTGTCGTAGTGCGGTAAGAGTAGTGAGTCCTCTTGCCGGGAGGATAGAAACCTCCGAGGTCACTAGTATTCAAATGCTGCGGGAGGCTGCGGTGAATCGCGGCGTCTACGTGAAAATTCTAATTCCAGATCTTGAGTAGATGGCACCACGTTACATTATGAATCGGCGAAGGAATTCAACGTTCAGAACGGCAGCCGCACTATCAGTGACAATCACTCAGGCTAGCGCAGTACTGCACAGAGACGTGTACTTCTGATCTGTCCAAGAAGTTGTCCCATCAGAGCGAGACTACACAGTGCTTAGATGGAATCTGCATAACTCACCACTTGGTGCGTGGCAAGGACCTGTTCTGTGGCATGGGGGTGAGTATCGATGAGATGGAGGTTGTGATGGTACTGGCAGGCGCCTTACGTCATCGATTCATCGCTTGCTGGTTGGCGGGAACTTCGATGAAGTCCAGTTAGGTCCAGTTGTATCATCTCAGACCACCTCTCTTTCCATATACGCTGCAAAATAACAAGATTCTCCAGCAGCACAGCTTATACTCTGGCCCTCCTCTCTTTGCGCAATAGATATTAGAGCCTGACGTTCCAAGATCAGACAACCTCACTCTGCCGTCCTACAATTCAAGCATAGCCCAGGCCTGGAGGAAGTCGTAGCATGAACGTTGAGCGCTCATAGAGGTATAGTAGTTCTGTTTGGCCACACGAATCTCACATACATTGCTCGGAAAGTTGGGGTGAGCATTTGTTTGACTCGCCCGTGTAGTTTTCGGGCATGCTGATTCAACCATTGTGCGATTGCTCAGGATGAAGGCCACTTGCCAGGTTGGATCCAGGATAATGCTTCGTCTGATATGGCCTTTCTTTTTAGAAGCTCTACCACGGCAATATACGATTAGAATGAAATCAAGCGCGACTATAACACGTTTATGAATTATCTTTACTTAGCAAACGCTGTGTCGAGAAGGACTTGCGCTTTCGACATCACCTGCCATCCGTCGTTTTCACTCTCCAGCTTTTCGTCCCTTCTTCGGAGGCCCAACCCAGTTGAACACAAGACGACACCCGGCAGATCTTCTGTAGATGTCGCGTCTTGTGAGCTTCGGAAGAGATCCTCCATCCGAGCGCCATCAAAGATAGATCCTGGCTGCTGGTAAAAGACTTCCCAGTCTTCGGAAACGACGTCGAGTCCCTTAACTTTGTCGATCTGCGCGGCCATGTTCACCACCTTCGCCACTTTCATCTCTATCATCTTCAAGACGCCAGTTGGGGTCTTCTTGTGAACGCCTTCCATCCAACGATGAACAAGGGCTTGTACAGAATCGGTGATACGAGTTCTTGCATCGATTTCGACCTGTTCATAGCGGCTGTATTTCAGTTGAGCAGTCATTGTTCGCCATCTGCCGGCCACGGACGGAGGATCTGTAGTCACGGTTAGGTACAGCAAAGTCGGAGCGTTGGAACCACGTACTATTCTTTCGGACGGATTCATATATATCCTTCAAAAACTTGGAACCCTCCCGATTGACATGCCACTGCTCAATCAGCTCCGTACAATGCCCGACCATGATAAACTGCAGCCCGCTTTGGACAATGATGTCCGCGTCGTCTTTGGTGGGGTGATGTTCAATCGCGTCTATGACCTGCGAACCAATCATCCAATTGAGGAACTTCTGCGTCCGTCCTTGCAGTGCGTCAGGCGACCCGGCGGGCGTAGAGTCTTCGAAAGGGAGTGCGTCTGTGATGGCTGCAGCCACTTGCAGGATTTCCGAGTTCAATGACTCGACCAGTCGAATGATGTCGGCACCTGACGCTGAGCGCGTCGAAGTCAGATACGCCTGAGCTTCCTGAAGCTCTTTCGTTCGGTGGTCGAGAATAAGCTGCTGGGCTCCGTGCTTCTCCTTGAGCTGCTGAACTTCGCCGGTCTGGTTATCAAAACGAGATTTGAGTCGTTTGTAATCCGCCTCCAAGAGTTCGTTCTTCTTCTGCAGGGCTTTGTGCGAGGCGTCGAGGGTCTCGTGATTGGAACGTAGCGATGAATAATTCTTCCCCTTCTGTTCTACTTCTCGTTGTGCATGCTCTGCTTTGCTCTTCATGTCCTCGTACGCTCTCCGCGTTGAGGCATTCTGTGTGTTCAGCTTCTGCAACTGACTCTGGAATTCACTAGCGCGTGATTTAGCCTGATCCTCAACCTTCCTGCATTCCTTCTGCGCGGCGCTGAGTTGCTCCTGAAGGGCCGCAGCATGCGAGGCCTCGGAGTCGTGAGCATCCCTCAATCTCCGGTTCCTCCTTTCCATATCATCGAGCTTCTGAAGAAGTTCAGCCTCCCGGGTTGCCTCCTGGGCGTCGCCTGCGTCTTCCCGTTTCGCCTCTTTCAACCAGCTGCCACTGAATCTATTGGCGATGCTCAGCCTAACCCTGCCACCTTCCCTCGGCTTCCGCGGCTCTGGCTGCCGAGTCCGGTGGTGGTGTTCATGGCTCTTCTTGTCGTGATTTGTCTTTGACTGGGATTGTGAGGTGTTTCGTTTGGAAGGCATGGTGCCACTCGATTCGGGAGCCTGTGGCTGCGACGGGATAGAACGGGAGAGAGATGACGAAGGATTGTAGTCGTTGTTCAGTTTCCTGGTACTAGCAGATTCGGTGCCATACCCAAAAAGGGTGCCGAGCCACGACGACATAAGAGAAAGGGCGAGTTATAGAAAGAAAGGAGAACGGAAGTGGTGGGCTGATTAAGGTAGGTCTTTGTTATGGAAAAGAAACAACTCGTGCCACCCTCGTGTCAGCATTTATACTTTCACGCTAATCACATCCAGTTTTAAGGTTTGAACGCGTAGTCCAACCGGAGTCCGTAAGACGTACGGATGCTCGAAGATGATCGATATTTCATTTCAGGGTGCCAGGGAACCCAAAGCTTTCTCGCCAAGTCTTCATGATACGAGTCTCAGTGGTCATGCTGCTGTGGCGTGGCAGGGTTAGTGGGTCCTCATGAGAAGGCCGGGACATCCTCCGAGACCACTGGTATGCAGTGGCTCAGCTGCAGCGTCTACATGGAAGCTCTGATTCCATATCCTGATCAAATTAATGAGGTGGTGCATGTTGCATGAACCGGCGGAGAATTCCAGGGTTCGGAATGACAACCGCACCATTGACGATCATTCACAAGCGACAGGTTGGGTACTGGTTGAGTACTGATGCACATGAATCGGATGCGACTGTGACGACGGACTCACGAGAGAAAGAGCAACGATGGTTAACCCGAATCTCATAGACACTCCACCCAAGTCTTCCCGTTGTAGACCTTTTTTCCGTTTACTGCCCTCCATTGGCCCGAGCCAAGCTAGAAAACTGCGTATCCAACAGAAGGAAAGCAGGGGATAGTACATACAATCTATCCAGGAATTATCAGCACTCGACCACCTGACGATGTGATAGAGTCGACGCATGAATGATGAATCCATGGGGTGGTCGATATCGATGAATTTTATTGGAGATGAACGATCCCTAGTACTGGCAGACACTTTACGTCATTACTCGAAGTGCTGCGAATATGCAGTCTCAGAGTCGCAAGTACAAAAGTGAACAAGTGAACTGCGAGCGCAGACTACGACAC